>BNST01001092.1:0-18938 GCA_019650275.1 Xylocarpus granatum
GTGGGACGAACTTCTGGGAGCAGCTGGAACATTCCCATGGGTGTGGCAGCAACGTCGAGCGTATTCGTGTTGAGAACCTAAGTATGCAGGAAAGGCAATGGGCAGAAAATGGGGCGACAAAGGACAGCATGGGCCAGAAAATGTGCACAACAAGCATGGCAACAGCAAGTGTGCAGCCCAGCAGTGAGGCCTGACCAGTATTTGACTTAATCCTAATTAATGCAGGACATTTATGCCAAGTAGAATTCCAGCAGCAGCAGGACATCCATGCCAAGGAGAATTCCAGCAGCAGCAGAACATTTACCCCCAGAGGAGTTCTATCAGCAGCAGGACAAGCATGATGAATTCCAGTAGCAATGGGATACTCAAGGCAAAGTAGAATTCTAAGGGCAGAAGGATTTGCATTGAGAGTCCTAGTCCTAGAAGGATAAGCCAAGAGGAAGTCCAGTAGCTGTAGAATACAAGATAAGGTAGGAATTCTAGTCTAGGTAGAAATTCAAGAAAGACCAAGAATCCTAGTAGAATTAGGAAACATTTGGATAAGGTCTATCTTGATAATGTTTTAGTTGACTTAGAAAAACTTGTTGACTTAGGAAAACATATCCTAAGTGGATAAGGAACCTAAGTACTAGTTAAATTAGGATAAGGCTGTCTTAGGACTATAAATACAGCCCATTATTTGTGAGGAGGTCATAAGCTACAAATTTTGTTATTTTCTCATTCATTAATCAAGAATCAAAGGTAAGCGTTCTTGCTTCCATTCTTGTTTATATTTTGGTTATCTTTTAAGAGTTGTCTTGAGATAACTTGGGCTTAAGTTAAGGTTAAGAGTTGTCTTCCTTGCGTAAGAGCTAAGGTTGAAGTTAAGAGTTGTCTTCTTCAACCAAGGCAAGTTATGATAGGTTAAAGAGTTGTCTTGCCTATCCAACATATTTTTATATATATTAGTTAACCTGAAGGACAGCTTAGGGGATATAGAATAAGAAAAGAACTCAAGAATCAAACGGGACAGCAAGTTAGGAAGGATTCCAGTAGGCGTGCTGACCCCTAAGGTGTAGAAAAGTTTGGAAAAAAATCGGGACCCCAACAATTCAGCAGTGCGCGGGACATACTTCTGGGAGCAACGGGAACATCCCCGGTGGGCGCGGCAGAGGCATCAGATGCATTTGACAGTGTTCAGAACGAACTTCCAAGAGCGACCGAAACATCCCCACGGCCAGGCCAAAGGCTTTGGGGATGTTGGGAAGTGTGCGGGACGAACTTTCAGGAGCTACCAGAACATCCCCGCGGGCAGGGCAGAGTCTTTGGGCATGTTTAGCAGTGCATGGAATGAACTTCCCAGAGCAACCAGAACAAAGTTCAACCTGCGCACTGCCAAACGAGCCTGACACATCTGATCCGTCCATGGGGACGTTCCAGTTGCTCCTGGAAATTTGTCCCCTGCAATGGCCAACATGCCCGAAGCCTTTGGCATGCCCACTGGGAAGTTCCAGTCTCTCCCAAAAGTTCATCCCGTGCACTGCCAATGCACCCCGAAGCCTCTGTGGTGCCAGTGGGGATGTTCCTGTCACTCTAAGAAGTTTGTCCCATACACTGCTGAATGTCCCACAGCTGTCATGCTGCGGGGATGTTCCAGTTGCTCCATACAGTTCATACCACTTATTGGCAAACACACCTGATGGCACTACCGCACCCGCAGGGATGTTTCGGTCACTCCTCAAAGTTCATCCCATACAATGCCCAACACACCTGAAGCCTCCACCACACCTACAGGGATGCCAGTTTTGGTGTTGATTGATAGTGGAGCCACCCATAACTTCATCAACACAAAACTGGTCAAAACACTCCAGCTATGTCTGAAAAGGATTGCACCCTTTGAGGTAAGAGTGGCAAGCAGACAAAAGCTCAAGTGTGCGCAAGTTATCATGGCAGTATCAATGCAGATTCAAGGAGTCAAGATAGAGTCAGAACTGCATGTGGTAGCCTTGGCAGGCCTTGATATGGTTTTAGGCAACGCTTGGCTTAACACCATAGGCAAGATAATGTTCGACTACAAATCCATGAACATGCACTTCCAATGGAATGGAAGAACTGCACGTGGAAGGCATCCACTACTAATGTAGCACATCACTGTGAGGTAAGTACCCTTGAACAACTATATAGAAATAAGGCACAATGTTTTGTGGTTCTCATGGCCACAAAGGAGGAAAACACAACTAAACATCATGAAGGGCAGAACACGCACAAGAACATACCATCAACAGTAAGGAACCTTCTGGAGCAGTTCAGAGAACTCTGAGGAGAGCCACGAGGGCTACCACCCTTAAGACATTACGACCATGCCATGCCTTTAATTGATGAAACCAAGCATTAATGCAGCACCTTATCGGTGTGCACACTTCCAAAAGAACGAGATCGAAAGACAAGTGGAAGAGATGCTACAGCAAGGTATTATCTAACCTAGCACCTCCCCTTTTTCTTCTCCCATTCTTCTTGTTAGAAAGAAAGATAGAACTTAGAGGTTTTGCACCGATTATCGGCACTCAACCAAGTGACTGTCAAGGATCGTTTCCCGATCCCAATAATCAATGATATGCTGGACAAGTTACATGGAGCAAAGTTGTTTACCAAGCTAGATCTCATGGCCGAATATCATCAAATATGCATGAAAGAAAAGGACGTGCAGAAGACAGCATTTCAGACTCATAGTGGACACTACAAGTACCTAGTCATGCCTTTTGGACTATGCAATGCACCCTCCACCTTTCAAGCAGCCATGAACGACATCTTCAAACCCTATTTGTGCAAGTTTGTATTTATTTTCTTTGATGACATTTTAGTCTATTCTAGGAACCATGATGATCATATAGAACACTTAACAAAAGTGTTGGAGGTGTTAAGAAGAAATTGCTTTGTTATCAAGCCATCCAAGTGCACGTTCATGCAAGAGGAGCTTGAATACCTTGGTCACATCATATCTAGAGACGGAGTGAAGGTAGACCAATGGAAAATAGGAGCCATGCAAACATGGCCAACTCCTAAGAATGTCATAGAACTTAGAGGATTTCTAGGCTTAACAGGCTACTACCGCTGATTTGTTCACAAATACGGCGCCATAGCAAAACCATTGACGGATTTGCTGAAGAAGGACAAATTCCTATGGACAGAGAAGAGTGAAGATGCATTCAAGTTGTTGAAGCAAACCATATGTGAGACCCCGTGTTAGCACTGCCCGACTTCAACCAAACCTTTGAGCTTCACATCGACGCATGCCAAGATGGAATAGGTGTTGTCCTGAGTCAAGCTGGAAGACCTATTGCATACATGAGCAAAGTCTTAGGGCCCTATAAAGAAGGAATGGTCAGTAGATGCCAAGGAGATGTTGGCCATCATCCATGCAGTCAAGGTATGGCGACCTTACCTTCTTGGAAAAAAGTTCCTGATCATTACGGATCAATAACCCTTGAGAAGCCTCATGGAGCAGAAAATTATTGCACCGAAGCAGCAAAAGTACCTTGTCTAGTTGTTGGGATACGAGTATAAAATAATTTACAAACTAGGCAAGGAAAACAATGTGGTAGAGGCATTGGCCAGAAGCAATGGAGGTCAAGCATTGTGGAAAGCATGTGAGCCTAATAATGCATGCCTCACTGCCATTAGTGGAGCAGAGTGGAATGTATTGACAGAAATCAAAGAGGCAATAGGGATTGATCTTCAAAGCTAAGAGCTCACTGAGAAGATCAAGAATTTTGACCCTAAAGGACAAAGGACATTTAGGATGGTTCTGTACTTACATACGAGATCAAGCTATTCTTTTGGTCAAAAAGATTCAAGGCAGAAGTCAAGAAGAAAGACAGCAATTGTGACATTTGCCCATAGATAAAACCAAAAGATGGCAAGACCAAAGGATCGTTACAAACTTTGCCATTATCCATACAAGTTTAGGAAAACTATAATGACATCCAGTAGCAGTTTTCCAACTTTCACCTTGAGGACAAGGTGAGTCTTCAAGAAAGGGGGATTGTTGAGAACCTAAGTATGCAGGAAAGGCAATGGGCAGAAAATGAGGTAGCAAAGGAGAGCATGGGCCAGAAAATGTGCAAAACAAGCATGGCAACAGCAAGTATGCAGCCCAGCAGTGACGCCTGGCGAGTATTTGACTTAATCCTAATCAATGAAGGACATTCACACCAACAAGAGTTCTAGCAGAAAAAGGATATTTGCATCGAGAAGAACTCCACTAGCAGCAAGACGTCATGAAGGATTTAGCTTCAACAAGTGTCACGTCAAGGAGAGTCTTGGGACAGAAGGACAGCCATATGGAAGTCCTAGTCTTAGAAGGAAACAGCAAGATAAAGATCAGCAGCTGCAGGAGATAAGATAAGCTAAGGATAAAGAAGTTTAGTCAAAATAGGATTAGTCAATGAAGAAGACCAAGAATCCAAGTAGAATTAGGAAACATTTCGATAAGGTCTATCTTGATAAGGTTCTAGTTATCTTAGAAAACCTTGTTGAATTAGGAAAACTTGTCCTAAGTGGATAAGGAACTTAAGTACTAGTTAAATTAGGATAAGGCTGTCCAATACTATAAATACAACCCATTATTTGTTGACGTGGGGATATGCTACGAATTTGTAAGTTTTTATTCATTAATCAAGAATCAAGCTTTAGAATTCTTGCTTATATTCTTGTTTATATTTTGGTTATCTTTTAAGAGTTGTCTTGAGATAACTTGGGCTTAAGACAAGGTGAAGAGTTGTCTTCCTTGCTTAAGAGCTTAGGTTGAAGTCAAGAGTTGTCTTCTTCAACCAAGGCAAGTTCTGATAGGTTTAAGAGTTGTCTTGCCTATCCAATATATCCTTTTATCATTAGTCTATCCCAAAGGACAGCTTAGGGGATGTAAATCTAAGAAAGGAACTCAAGAATCGAACTGGACAGCAAGTTAGGAGAGGTTTTAGAAGTTGTGCTAATCCCCTAAGGTGTGAAAGAGGTGTAGAAGAGTTAGGACAAGAAATCGGGACCCCAACACGAACATGCCTGATACTGCTGTCGTGCTCGTGGGGATGTTCTAGTCACTCCCGAAAGTTCATCCCGTGCAGCCATCGAATGCACCCGTCACTCCCAGGAATGTTCCGGTCATTCCCAAAAGTTTGTCCCAAGCACTTCCCAATGCACCCAAAGCCTTTGTCGCACCAGCGAGGATGTTTCAGTCACTCCCAGAAGTTCATCCGATACACTGCCGAATGTGTCTGACACTGCTGCCATGCCGGCACACTGAAGAATGCACCCGACACCTCTGCCACACTTGCGAGGATGTTCTAGTGCCGTGGCTATGGGGATATTCCGGTCACTCTCAGAAGTTCATCCCTGCAGATCAGCAGAGGCGTCGGATGCGTTTGGCAGTGCTTGGGATGAACATCAGGGAGTGATGGCAACATTCCCGCAGGCGCGGCAGAAGCATTGGGTCGTGTTCGGTAGTGTACTGGACGAACTTCCATGAGTGACCAAAACATTCCCATGGGCGTGGCAGCTGCATCGGACACATTTGGCAGTGTGTGGGATGAACTTCTGGGAACCTTGTCAAGCCTATTCTTCTTCCTTCTTGGCCATAGGTGGCCTTAAGCCAACGCCACCATTGGTTGGCTCTCCCACATAGGTCATAGGATGCAAAATCAACCCTTTCACCTCGTTCAATACCTTGTTTCTCAAAATAAAATTCAGCCTTCGAGATCCATTCAGTTGGATCTCCCTTCTCAAAGGTAGGGAACTCAATTTTTACCTTAGGCCATGTATAATGGCTTGGGCTGTCATAGTGTCAATCCTCCCTTCTTGTGGTGCGCCATAGTTCTGCCTCAGGGTGATTTCGTACCCTTCTTGGTTGCCATGATGCAGTCCTTCTGTCCAGCACCTCCTCATCATCACTATAGTCATTGTAGCGATCATGGGGCAGGTGTTCGTTTGGTGAAGCCTCCCTCCTGCTTCCCAAACTCATGCACCTTTTCCCCCTTTCTTGAGAGGGAAGTTGCTCCTAGTCAGATTCGTCCTCATGCACTTGGTGTCGTGTGACTTCTGATTGCAGCCTCCTAGATGTTTGTGGTAGGTGCTGTTTCTGCCCTGCTCAGTTTGGACTTGTTTTCTGGCCACTCAGGGTGTGTCTCTTTTTAATTATTCAAGAGAATGAATGATAGATGATGGTTGGTGTTTGATATCACCTACCTGGTCATTGATCGCATTTTGGTTCCTCTTTCAAGGCAAGGATTCTTCTGCGGTTGGTAGCTAAGAAGTCTTCTCCAGTCTGTTCCTGTGGTGCGGGTGAATGCTGCCTAGAGGTCATGGTAACCTCGATGCCTTGCAATTGATTGGTGTCTGTGGTGATGTCTCAACTAGAGTACTAATCTGTTGGGGTGATCGTGCTACCTTTCAACTGATGATTGTGCTGATCTCCCAACGAGAGCACCAATTTATTGGGGTCCCAATTTTTTCCCCAACTTTTCTACACCTTAGGGGTCAGCATGCCTACTAAAAACCTTTCTAACTTGCTGTCCCATTTGATTCCTTGAGTTCTTTTCTTAGATTTATGTCCCCTAAGCTGTCCTTCAGGATTAACTAATATATAAAGGATATGTTGGATAGGCAAGATAACTCTTAAACCTATCACAACTTGCCTTGGTTGAAGAAGACAACTCTTAACTTCAACCTACGTGTTTGGCAGTGTGTGGGATGAACTTCCAGGAGCAACCAGAACATCCCCGCAGGCAAAGCAGCAGTGTCATGTGCATTCGGCTATGTGTGGGTTGGGCAGTGCATGGAATGAACTTCCGCAAGCAACTGGTACATCCCCATGGGCATGGAAGAGGTGTCAGGCGCTTTCGGCAGTTTATCCTACGCACTGCAGAACACGGCCAATGCCGCTGCTGCGCCCGTGGGCATATTTCGGTTGCTCCGGTAAGTTCGCCCTGTGCACTGCCAAATGTGCTTGGAGCCTCTATGGCACCCTAGGGGATGTTCCCGTCATTCTAGGAACTTTTTCTCACAGACTGCTGAGCGTGCCCACAGGGATGTTTTAGTTGCTCCCAGAAGTTCATCCTTGCACTGCCGAATGAGTCTGACACCTCTTTTAGGCCCGTGGGGATGTTTCAATCACTCTGTGATGTTCATCTTCCGCACAGCTAAACGCCCCCGACACCTCTCTGCACTAGCAGGGATGTTACAGTCGCTCCAAGAAGTTCATCCTGTTCACTGCCCAATATGCCCAAAGCCTCTGCTGCACATGTGGGTTGTTCTGGTCACTCTTTGAAGTTCATCCCATGCACTGCCGAATGCGCCCTAAGCCACCGCTGCTCCCTGGTTGCTCCCCGAATTTAATCCCATACACTAGCGTATGCGGCCGATTCCTCTGCCGTGCCTGCCAGTATATTCTGGTCGCTACTGAAAGTTCAACCCATGCACTGCTGAACTATTGGGGTCCCGATTTTTTCCCCAACTTCTCTACACCTTAGGGGTCAGCACGCCTATTGGAATCCTTCCTAACTTGCTGTCCCGTTTGATTCTTGAGTTCTTTTCTTATATTTATGTCCCCTAAGCTGTCCTTCGGCTTAACTAATATATATAAGAATATGTTGGATAGGCAAGACAACTCTTAAACCTATCACAACTTGCCTTGGTTGAAGAAGACAACTCTTAACTTCAACCTAAGCTCTTAAGCAAGGAAGACAACTCTTAACCTTGTCTTAAGCCCAAGTTATCTCAAGACAACTCTTAAAAGATAACCGAAAATATAAACAAGAAAGTAAGCAAGAATGCTAACCTTGATTCTTGATTATTGAATGAGAAATAACAAAATTCGGAGCATATCTCCTCACAAATAATGGGCTGTATTTATAGTTCTAAGACAACCTTATCCTAATCTAACTAGTACTTAGGTTCCTTATCCACTTAGGATATGTTTTCCTAAGTCAACAAGCTTTTCTAAGTCAACTAAAACATTATCAAGATAGACCTTATCCCATTGTTTCCTAATCCTACTAGGATTCTTGGTCTTTCTTGAATTCCTACTTAGACTAGAATTCCTACCTTATCTTGTATTCTACAGCTGCTGGACTTTATCTTTGCTTTTCCTTCTAGGACTAGGACTCTCAATGCATATCCTTCTGCCCTTAGAATTCTCCTTGGCATGAATATCCTATTGCTATTGGAACTCATCATGCGTGTCCTGCTGCTGATAGAACTCTTCTTGGCGTAGATGTCCTGCTGCTGCTGGAATTCTCCTTGGCATGAATGTCCTGCTGCTGCTGGAATTATGCTTGGCATAGATATCCTACTGCTGCTGGAGTTCTTCTTGATGCGATTATCCTTCTTCTGCTAGAACTCCTGTTGGTGTGAATGTCCTTCATTGATTAGGATTAAGTCAAATACTGGCCAGGCCTTCACTGCTGGGCTGCATACTTGCTGTTGCCATGCTTGTTGTGCACATTTTCTGGCCCATGCTCTCCTTTGCTGCCTCATTTTCTGCCTATTGCCTTTCTTGCATACTTAGATTCTCAACAATCCCCTTTCTTGGAGACTCACCTTGTCCTCAAGGTGGAAGTTTGAAAACTGTTGCTGGATGTCATTATAGTGTTTCCAAACTTGTACGGGTAATGGCAAAGGTTGTAGCAATCCCTTGGTCTTGCCATCTTCTGGTTTTATCCATGGGCAAATGTCACAATTGTTGTCTTTCTTCTTGCCTTCTACTATGAATCCTTCTGACCAAAAGAATAGCTTGATCCACATGTAAGTACGAAACCATCCTGAATGTCCTCCTTCCCTGAGTTGTGGAAGTGATTTAAGATCTTTTCCCCTTAGTCCCGGTATGTTTGGTACATACACTGCTGGTTGTGCCAAATATATCCATTTCTTTAAGGGTGAATTTACTAACCTTAGGGTCAAAATTCTTGATCTTTTCTGTGAGCTCTTGGCTTTAAGGGTCAATCTCTATTGCCTCCTTGATTTCTGTCCATACATTCCACTCTCCTCTGCTAATGGCAGTGAGGCATGCGTCATTAGGCTCACATGCTGTCCACAATGCTTGACCTCCATTGCTTCTGGACAATGCGTCTGCCACCTTGTTTTCCTTGCCCAGTTTGTAGATTATTTCATACTTGTATCCCAATAATTTGACAAGGAACTTTTGCTGCTCTGGTGTGGTAATTTTCTGCTCCATGAGGCTTCTCAAGGGTTATTGATCCGTAATGATTAGGAAATTTCCTCCCAAGAAGGTAAGGTCGCCATACCTTGACTGCATGGATGATGGCCAACATCTCCTTGGCGTATACTGACCATTCCTTCTTCATGGGCCCTAAGACTCTGCTCATGTATGCAATAGTTCTTTCGGCTTGACTTAGAACAACACCTATTCCATCTTGACATGCGTCAGTGTGAAAGCTTGAAGGTTTGGTTGAAGTCGGGTAGTGCTAACACTGGGTCTCACACATAGCTTGCTTCAACAACTTGAATGCGTCTTCACTCTTCTCTGTCCATAGGAATCTATCCTTCTTCAACAAATCCGTTAGTGGTTTTGCTATGGTGCTGTATTGCTAGAATCAATCCTCGGTAATAGCCTATCAAGCTAGAAATCCTCTAAGTTTTGTGACATTCTTAGGAGTTGGTCATGTTTGCGTGGCTCCTATTTTCCATTGGTCTACCTTCACTCTATCTTTGGATATGATGTGACCAAGGTATTCAAGCTCCTCTTGCATGAATGTGCACATGGATGGCTTGATGATGAAATGATTTCTTCTTAACACCTCTAGCACTTTTGCTAAGTGTTCTATGCAATCATCCTGCGCATTGCCGAACGAGCCTGAAGCCTCAGCCGTGCCTATGTGGATGTTTTTGTTTGCTCCTGGACGTTTGTTCCACACAATGCCGAACACCCCCAAAGCCTCTGCTGGGCCTGCTGGGATGTTTCCGTTGCAACAGGAAGTTCATCATGCGCACTGTCCAACGTGTCCGATGCTGCTGCCGTGCCTGCAGGGATGTTCTCATCACTCCCGAAGTTCATCCGACACACTGTCAAACTGTTGAAAACCTAAGTATGCAAGAAATGCAATGGGCAGAATATGAGGTAGCAAAGGAGAGCATGGGCCAGAAAATGTGCACATAAGCATGGCAACAGCAAGTATACAGCCCAGCAGTGAAGCCCGGCCAGTATTTGACTTAATCCTAATTAATGAAGGACATTCACACCAACAGGAGTTCTAGCAGAAGAAGGATAATCGGATCAAGAAGAACTCCAGCAGCATCAAGGATAATTGCTCCTTAACGTTCCGTCCCGCGCACTGCCCAACCTTCCCGAAGCCTCTTCCGCATCAAGCCTCTGAACGCGTCCAACGCCTCTGCCGACCCCGCGAGGATTTTTTGGTTGCTCCCGGAAGTTTATCCCACACATTGCCGAACATGCCCAACACCACTGCCTTGCCCATGGCATTGTTCTGGTCGCTCCTGGAAGTTCATCCCAGCTGCGGAGATGTTTCGGTCACTCCTGGAAGTTCATCCTGCACAATGCCGAACATGTCTGATGCTGCTTCCGTGCCCGCTGGAATGTTCCACTTGCTCCCGGAAGTTTTACCTGCGTACTACTAAACATGTCCAACACCACTTCCATGCCCGCGGTGATGCTCTGGTGGCTCTCAAATATTCATCCCTTGCACTATTGAATGCATCCGATGCCTTTGCTATGCTAGAAGGGATGTTCTATTTACCCCTAGAAGTTCTTCTGGCGCACTACTGAGCGCGCCCAAAGCCTCTGTCGGCTCGGCTCCGATCGCTTCTGGAAGTTCATCCTGTGCACTACCAAACTTGCCTAAAGCCTCTACCATGCCTGCTGGGGTGTTTTGGTTGATCCCAAATGTTCATACCGCGCACTGCCAAACGTGTCTGACATCGCTGGCATGTTCCAGCTGTTCCAGGAAGCTCGTCCCGCACACTGCCAAATGCCCCTGAAGCCTCTATCGTGCTCGCGTGGATATTCAATTTGCTCCTAGAAGTTCGTTCTACACAATGTCGCACTTGCCTGAAGCCTCTGCCTGGCTCGCTGGGATGTTCCCGTTGCTCTAGGAAGTTAGTCTCATGCACTACCCAATGTGTCCAACGCCGGTGCCACACCCGCAAGGATTTTTCTGTCACTCATGAAGTTCATCCCACGAACTGCTGAACGCGACCGACACCTCTACTGTGCCCGCGGGGATGCTCTGGTTGCTCCCAAAAGTTCGTACTGCACACTAACCAACATGCTTGAACCCTCTACTCGACAATGCAGACGTTCTGGTCACTCCTGGAAGTTTGCCCCCGCACTGTTGAATGCGCCCGATCCCTTGGCTGTGCCTGGGGGGATGTTTTGGTCACTCTTGGAAATTCGTCTTAAGCATTGTTGAACACGTTCAATGCCTCTGCCAACCCCTTAGGGATTTTCTGGTTGCTCCAAGAAGTTTGTCCCACGCATTGCCGAACGCACGCAATGCTGCTTTGTTGGACGTGGCATTGTTCTGGTCACTCCTGGGAGTTCATACCGAAGGCGTCCGTGCGGATGTTCCGGTTGCTCCCCTTAATTTGTCCTGCACACTGTCGAATGCACCCAATGCCTCTGCCACACCTGTAGGGATGTTCTGGTAGCTCCCGGAAGTTCGTCCTGAATGCTGCTGAATGAGCCCAATGTCGTTTCCACACCCATGGGGATGTTTCGGTCGCTCCTGGAAGTTCCCCCCATGCACTGCCTAACATGCCCAATGCTTCTGCCATGCCTGTACGGATGTTCCGGTTGCTCCCCTTAATTTGTCCTGCACACTGTTGAATGCACCCAACACCTCTGCCACACCTGTAGGGATGTTTTGGTCGCTCCCGGAAGTTCGTCCTGAATGCTGCTGAACGAGCCGATGTCGTTTTGCCACGCCCATGAGGATGTTTCGGTCGCTCCTGGAAGTTCCCCCCATGCACTGCCTAACATGCCCAATGCTTCTGCCATGCCTGTACGGATGTTCCGGTTGCTCCCCTTAATTTGTCCTGCACACTGTTGAATGCACCCAAACACCTCTGCCACACCTGTAGGGATGTTTTGGTCGCTCCCGGAAGTTTGTCCTGAATGCTGCTGAACGAGTCCGATGTCGTTTCCACGCCCATGGGATGTTTCGGTCGCTCCTGGAAGTTCCCCCCATGCACTGCCTAACATGCCCAATGCTTCTGCCATGCCTGTACGGATGTTCCGGTTGCTCCCCTTAATTTGTCCTGCACACTGTTGAATGCACCCAACACCTCTGCCACACCTGTAGGGATGTTTTGGTCGCTCCCTGGAAGTTCGTCCTGAATGCTGCTGAACGAGTCCGATGTCGTTTCCACGCCCATGAGGATGTTTCGGTCGCTCCTGGAAGTTCCCCCCATGCACTGCCTAACATGCCCAATGCTTCTGCCATGCCTGTACGGATGTTCCGGTCGCTCATTGGAGTTTCTCCCGTGCACTGTTGAACGCGCCCAACGCATCTCTTGTGCTCGCGGGAATGTTTTGGTCACTCCTGCAAGTTTGTCCTGCACGCTGGCAAACATGTCTGATGCCGCTTTCGTGGCCATGGGAATGTTTTGGTTGCTCTCGGAAGTTCATCCCGCGCACTGCCTAACAAACCCAACTCTTCTGCCACGCATGAGGGGATGTTCCGGTTGCTCACGGGAGTTTGTCCCATGTGCTGCTGAATGTGCCCAATGCCTGTAGCATGCTCACGGGAATGTTCTAATCACTCCTGAAAGTTTGTACTGCACGCTGCCAAACGTGTCCAATGCCACTTCCGCACCCGTGGGGATGTTTCGGTTGCTTCTGAAAGTTTGACCCACGCACTGCCTAACACGCTCGACACTTCTCCTGCGTCTGCCGGGATGTTCCGATCGCTCACGGGAGTTTGTCCTGTGCACTGCCGAACGTGCCTAATTCCTCTGCTGTACCCATGGGAATGTTCTGGTCACTCCCAGAAGTTTGTCCTGCATGCTGCCAAATGTGTCCAATGCTGCTTCCGCACCCATTGGGATGTTTCACTTGCTCCTGGAAGTTCGTCCTGCAAACTGCCTAGTGCACCCAATGCTTCTGCTGCGCCTGCGGGGATGCTCCGATTGCTCACAGGAGTTTGTCCCGTGTACTGCCAAATGTGCCTGATGCCTCTGCCGTGCCTGCGGGAATGTTCTGGTCACTCCTGGAAGTTCATCTTGCATATTGCCAAACACGCCCAACGTATCTTTTGCGCCCACGGGGATGTTCTGGTGGCTCTTGGAAGTTCATGATGTGCACTGCCGAACCCACCCAATGCATCTGCCGTGCCAGTGAGGATGTTCCAGTCACTCCTGAAGGTTTGTCCTAAGCACTGCCGAAATTGTGTGACAGCTCTGCTGAGCTTGCATGGATTTTCCAGTCGCTCCCAAAAGTTTGTGCTGCACACTGCCGAAAGCACATACAATGCTACAGCCATGCCCACCGGGGATGTTCAGTCACTCTGGGAAGTTCGTCCTGTGCACTGACGAATGCACCCGAAGCCTCTTCCTCACCCAAGGGGATATTTTAGCTGCTCCCAATAGTTCATCCCGAGCACTGCAGAATGCATTCAATGCCTCTGCCTAGCCGCAGGGATGTTCAAGTTCCTCCTGGAAGTTTATCCCATGCACTGCCAAACATGTCCAACCCCGTGGTTATGCCCATAAGGATGTTTGGGTCACTCTTGGAAGTTCTTTCCGCGTGCTACTGAACATGCCTGAAGCCTCTGCCACACTCGTGGAGATGTTCCGGTCAGTTTTGGAAGTTCATCCCGTGCACTGCCCAAAAGGCCTGATACCGCTGCGGTGCCCATGGGGATGTTCCGGTCACTCTTGGAAGTTTGCCTTGCACACTGCTGAACGTTTGCCACTCCGCTGCCGTGCCTGTGGGGATGCTCCGGTCTCTCCCAGTAGTTCTTTCCGAGCACTGCAGAACACACCACATGCCGCTGCTGTGCCTGGTGGAATGTTTTGGTCACTCTTGGAAGTTCCTCCTGTAGATGACCGAACACACCCAATGCTGCTGCTGCACCCGTGGGAATGTTTGGGTTCCTCCCAGAAGTTCCTCCAGTGCACTACTAAACCTGCCCGACACCTCTGCTGTGCCCACATGGATGTTCTGGTCACTTCAGGAAGTTCATCCCAAGCATTGCCGAAAGCGTCCGACATCTCTGCTGAGCCTGCAGGGATATTCCAATTGCTCCCAGAAGTTTGTCCCGTGCATAGCCAAACTTTCCTGAAGCTTCTGCCATGCCCACGGGGATGTTCTGGCTGCTCCTGGAAGTTCGCTGCTCCTGGAAGTTCACCCCATGCACTGCCAAATGTACCCGATGCCTCTGACATGCTTGCGGGTATGTTCCGGATACTCCAGAAAGTTCATCTTGGGCACTGCCGAATGTGCCCATAGGGATGTCCCGATCGCTCCCGGAAGTTTCTGCCGCACACTACCCAACATGCCCGAAGCCTGTACCATGCCCACAGGGATGTTCTAGTCGCTTCCAGAAGTCCATCCCGCGCATTGGCCAACGCGCCCGACTCGCTGCTGCGGCTGCGGTGATGTTTCATTCACTCCTGGAAGTTCATCCGGCCCACTGTTGAACGCGCCCAATGCCTCTAACCTGCCTGCAAAGATGTTCCAGCCGCTCCTAGAAGATTGTCCCAAGCACTGCCAAATGTGTCCAACACCTCTGCCGAGCCCATAGGAATTTTTCGGTCACTCACAAAAGTTCGTCTTCCGTGTTGTCAAATGTGCCTGACGCCTCTACCATACCTACAGGGGTGTTTCAGTTGCTCCCAGAAGTTCATCCCACACACTGATGAACACACCCGACACAGCTGCCGCATCCACGGGGATATTTTGGTCGCTGCCACAAGTTTGTCCCATGTACTGCTGAACGTGGCCAACGCCTCTGCCACTCCCACGGGGATCTTCTAGTTTCTACCATAAGTTCGTCCCATACACTATCCAACGCACCTGAAGACTCGGCTGCACCCATGGGGATGTTTTAGTTGCTCCCAGAAGTTCATCAAAGGGCACTATTTAAGGCAGCCAAAGCCTCTGCAGTGCCCTCAGGGATGTTCCGTTGCTCCTGGTAGTTCATCTCGTACAATGCCGAACATGTCCAACGCCGCTGCCGCGCTCACAGGGATGTTCCCGTCCCTCCTAGAAATTCATCCTGTACACTGCCAAATGCATCTGATGCTGCTGCCATGCCCGCGGGGATGTTCCAGCTACTCTTGAAAGTTCATCACGAACACTGCCCAACACGTCTAACACCTCTGCGTAGCCCACTAGGATTTTTCGGTGGTTCCCGGAAGTTTGTTCTGTGCACTGCCAAACACGCATGATGGCTTTGCTGTGCCTGCAGATGTTCCGGTCACTCCTGAAATTTTGCCCTGTTCACTGCCTAACGCAAGCAAAGCCTCTGCCCCGCATGTGGGGTTGCTCCATTCACTCCTAGAAGTTTATTTTGCACACTGCAGTGCCCACGGGGATGCTCTGGTCGTCCCCAAAAGTTCATCCTGCGCACTGCCGAACATGACTCATGCTTCTGCCACGCCGATACGTATGTTTAGGACAATCTTGGAGTTTTGTCCTGTGCACTGCCCAATGTGCTCGAAGCCTCTGACGCACCTGCAGGGATGTTTAAGTCACTCTCAGAAGTTCATCCCGTGCACTGTCCAACCCATCCAATGCCTCTGCTGTGCCTGCGGGGATGTTCCTGTCGCTCTCGGATGTTCATCCTGAGCACTGCCAAATGTGTTTGATGCCTCTGCCGAGCATGCAGGGATGATCTGGTCACTCCCGGCAGTTCATCCTGGGCAATGCCTCTGCCCCGCATGTGGGGTTGCTCCATTCACTACTACAAGTTCATTTTGCACACTGCAGTGCCCACAGGGATGCTCTGGTCGTCCCCGAAAGTTCAACCTGCGCACTGCCAAACACGATTCATGCTTCTACCGCGCTGATACGTATGTTCAGGACAATCTTGGAGTTTTGCCCTGTGCACTGCCCAACATGCCCAAAGCCTCTGACGCGCCTGCAGGGATGTTTAAGTCACTCTCAGAAGTTCATCCCGTGCACTGTCCAACCCATCCAACGCCTCTGCTGTGCCTGCGGGGATGTTCCTGTCGCTCTCGGATGTTCGTCCTGAGCACTGCCAAATGTGTCCGATGCCCCTGCCGAGCATGCAGGGATGATCTGGTCGCTCCCGGAAGTTCATCCTGGGCAATGCCTCTGCCTCGCATATGGGGTTGCCCCCGAAAGTTCATCCTGCACACTGCCGAACATGACTCATGCTTCTGCTGCACCGATATGTATGTTCAGGATAATCTTGGAGTTTTGCCCTGTGCACTGCCCAACGTGTCCGAAGCCTCTGACGCGCTGCAGGGATGTTTAAGTCACTTTCAGAAGTTCATCCCGTGCACTGTCCAACTCGGCCAACACCTCTGCTGTGCCTGCGGGGATGTTCCTGTCGCTCTCGGATGTTCGTCTTGAGCACTGCCAAATGTGTCCGATGCCTCTGCCGAGCACGCGGGGATGATCTGGTCACTCCCGGAAGTTCATCCCGGGCATTGTCGAATGTATCGATGCCTCTGTTGCACCTGCGGGAATTTTCTGGTCTTTCCATGAAGTTTGTCCTGCGCAATGCCGAACTGTTGGGGTCCTAATTTTTTCCCAACTTTTCTAAACCTTAGACTAGAATTCCTATTTTGACTAAGCCTTTCTGTCCTTATCTTATCTCCTCTCCTACATCTGCTGACCTTCATCTTGCCATTTCCTTCTTGGATTAGGACTTCCATATGGCGTGTCCTTCCATTCCAAGACTCCTCCTTGACGTGAACATCTTGCTGAAGTCAAACCTGCCATGACATCCTACTGCTGCTGGAGTTCTCTCATGCCGTCAATCTCCTTCTTTTGCTCTAATTGCTTCAAGCGTGTGCTGCCAATGCTGATCTTCTTCTTGGCTTGGATTTCTGCAATCAATTAGGACAGAGTCAAAACTTGGCCGTGCTTCACTGCTTGCTGTGTGCAGTCTTGTTACACACACATTCTGGCTTGTTTCTTCCTCTCTTGCTGCCTGGCGCCTTGTGCACATTCGCTCATGCTCCCTTTGCCTCCTAAGGTCCTTATTTTCTGCCCGTTGCATTTCCTGCATACTTAGGCTCTCAACATGAATGTGCCCGACGCTGCTTCTGTGCCTGCAGGGATGTTCCAGTTGCTTCTAGAAGTTTGTCCCGTGCATAGCTGAACATGCATGACACCTTGGCTGTGCCTCCGGGGAAGTTTCGATTGCTTTCAAAAGTTCATCTTGCACACTGCTAAACACATTAGACACCTTTGTCGAGCCTACAGGGATGATCCGATCGCTCTTGAAGTTCATCCCGCAGACTACCAAATGTGCCTAATGGCTTTGCCGTGTCTACAGGGATGTCCTGGTTGCTCCTAGAAATTCATCCCGTGCACTTTTGAATTATTGGGGTCCCGATTTTTTCCCCAACTTTTCTACACCTTAGGGGTCAGCACGCCTACTAGAATCCTTCCTAACTTGATGTCTCGTTTGATTCTTGAGTTCTTTTCTTATATTTATATCCTCTAAGCTGTCCTTCAGGTTAACTAATATATATAAGGATATGTTGGATAGGCAAGACAACTCTTAAACCTATCACAACTTGCCTTGGTTGAAGAAGACAACTCTTAACTTCAACCTTAGCTCTTAAGCAAGGAAGACAATCTTAACCTTAACTTAAGCCCAAGTTATCTAAGAAAACTCTTAAAGATAACGAAAATATAAACAAGAATGTGAACAAGAATGCTTACCCTTTGATCTTGATTAATGAATGAGAAAATAACAAAATTCGTAGCTTATGTCCTCCTCACAAATAATGGGCTGTATTTATAGTCCTAAGACAGCCTTATCCTAATTTAACTAGTACTTAGGTTCCTTATCTACTTAGGATATGTTTTCCTAAGTCAACAAGCTTTTCTAAGTCAAGTAAAACATTATCAAGATAGACCTTATCCAAATGTTTCCTAATTCTACTAGGATTCTTGGTCTTTCTTGAATTTCTACCTAGACTAGAATTCCTACTTATCTTGTATTTTACAGCAGCTGCACTTCCTCTTGCCTAATCCTTGTAGGACTAGGACTCTGAATGCATATCCTTCTGCCCTTAGAATTCTTCTTGTTGCAACTATCCTATTGCTACTGGAATTCATCATGCGTGTCCTGCTGCTGATAGAACTCTTCTTGGCATAGATGTCCTGCTGCTGCTGGAATTGTCCTTGGCATGGATGTCCTGTTGCTGCTGGAATTCTCCTTGGCATGGATATCCTGCTGCTGTTGGAACTCTGCTTGGTGTAGATTTCCTTCTTTAATTAGGATTAAGTCAAATACTGGTTGGGCTTCACTACTGGGCTGCATACTTTCTGTTGCCATACTATTTATGAACATTTTCTGGCCCATGCTCTCCTTTGTCGCCCCATTTTCTGCCCATTGCCTTTCCTGCATACTTAGGTTCTCAACACAGTGGCATTGGATGCATTCACCAGTGTGAGGGACGAACTTCTAGGAGTGACCGAAAAATCCCCATGTGCTCGACAGAGGGATCGGACGAGTTTAGCTGTGCCCGGGATGAACTTCTGGGAGCAATGGGAACATCCCCTGCAGGGCACGGTAGCTGTGTCAGGTGCATTCAGCAGTGCATGGGAATGAACTTCTGTGAGCAAACAGAAAATCGTCACAGGCACAGAAGCGGCATCGAACATGTTCAGCAGTGTGTGGCACAAACTTCCGGGAGCACTACAACATCCCTGAAGGCGCGGCAGAGGCTTGGGGTGCATTTTCTAGTGCAGTGCACAAACTATCAGAGCAATTGGAACATCCCCTCGG
>BNST01001093.1:0-34386 GCA_019650275.1 Xylocarpus granatum
AGAGAAGACGAGACTGGAAAGTAGAAATAAATGGAAACCATGATGACACTGCCACCGGGGCAAAAATAAGTATACCCATCCCAGCATCATACATTCTGGCAAACTCCCGGATTGAATCCCACAAGCCCAGGCTCCTGACTATGCTCTTCCACGTAACAGCTAGCTGTAACAGCACAAAGATGACTTGTTGGGAGAACTAAACTAACAGTGAATAAAAATGGGCAGAGGATGCACTATGCAGGTTTGATACAATAAAATTTTGTTCTCAATTTAGCCTTCATCTAAGCATGGTTGAAGTGTTGCCCCTATGTACTCACTAGAATTATGTTTATGAAAAGGGCAAACAGCAAAGGACAGAATTTAGTACCTCTCTTCTGTGTGGGGGTGTGGAGTGTGAAAGAATGTAACAAATTAATAGCTAAACTCACTGGACTGGTATCACTAGCCAGTTAATGATATCTTCTGTGGAACTACAGGGAGCTACTTTTCTTGGCACCTGCCATTATTCAGATTTCTATCGTAAGGAAAAATGCACACTAATTTCTTATACCTCACCATCCAACAAGGATGGACTTCTCCAGTTTCCTCTAACAAGGAAATGCTCAAAGGTTTGTAATCTTTTAATAAGGTGAAGAATGTTAAACATACAAGGGTCCTTGTATCCCAATTATTATGGTCTATGATGCAACTCTGCAAATGGCACATAAGCATTTGAAACTTACACAAATAATAGCCCAACCAGTAGGAATAAATGCAAGGATGCTTGCCAAGAGGTCTGCAATTGACAAACTAGTGAAAGCAACAATGAGGATAAGGGTTGCAACAAGTCCTAGGGATGTTACTCCCTGCGTCAACCTCATCCACAACTGAAAGTTGCTGGACCTTTTAGGACTAAAGGAAAATATCTGCAATCCAATGGAAAATTAACCACAAATAAGAATGAGTTTCAGATCAACAAGTCAAGCAACAAAATCAGGTAGTGATGATAAGAAGTTAGACAATAACCAGTACCAACCTTCAATATCATTACAATGAAAACTAATACGACCCAGGAGAAGCCATAAATCTACGCAACAAAAGCAATTGTCAAGATCAATATTTAACAAAATAACCAAATAAGTCATACTCTTAATCATAATTTCATACATAATTCGAATAACTCTACAAGGAGAATACATTCAAATAGCATAAATCATATACGCAAAATTTGAAAATAAAAACTGTGTTAGCATTGATACACAACCTACAAAGAAACAAAATTTTGATGACAATAATTCTAATTCATTCCTCAAACATAGAAAGATGCCTATAATCAGCAAGTCTGAACAGGATAATAGCAGTGGCAAAAGTTCATGCAAGGAGTGCCATCTGAAAAGCACAGTGTTCATTTCTTTTATTTTTCTTTTCAAGAAGCACGTGTTAGCATAAACAATTTTTATTTTATAAAAAAAAGGAGTACCGCAAGTGATGTATCCTTTCCAGTGAGATGGAGTTTGTATACAATGCCATATTGAAATATCAAGAATCTCAAACTCAGTATCGTTTCCAGTATACGCCCTCTCAGTGTTTGAATATGCATCTGTCAAAGAAAAAAGCATACATTAGCACACAAAGAGGAAGAAGAGAATGAATAAGATAGCCAGAAAAGAATCGAAAAATATAAACACCCCATATGGTAAAACCATTGACAAGAATGTTATGCTCTTTAGCATAAAAGAGTAAATTCAAAAGATAAACAACAAAGTAACGAAACAATGCCACAATTCTTAGCGGAAACTATTCTGCATTTAAATTTCAAATACAAAAAGCCAAAAACACGCTCCCAGATCCATCCTAATTTTTCATTGGGGAAAGCAACCTTTTGAAAAGATTATTTGACCCAAAACAGCAAAGGTTATTTCATCTACAAAACCATTTAAAAAAACAAAACCAATCTCATTCTCTCATATCATTTTAAGTCAAATTTATTTGACAGCGGTAAGAAAATTCAAAATATCAATTTATAAGATTCTTATTAATGTACAAGAATAACTAATCGTATACGAGAATGCCCATTTTGGAGTTTAAATTTTGTAATTATATTGGTTGATGTAAAATTGTAGGCTTGAAAATTGATTTTATATGCTCCTAAATTTAGTATAACTATGGGACTATGATTATGTTGATCTGAAAACAATGACTTTTGAAAACCTTTATTTAGGATTGAAGGTTTGGAGTTTCTAGATAAGAAAACATTATTGCATATTTTTATCTATAAGAGATTTCTTCATCTTTTTTGCTGGTACAACACCAAGTTAAAAAAAATTAAATTAAATTGCTGGCTTCTTGAACCAAATGGCAAAGTGATGGGGAAGCAAATCCCATCTCCATTGGCATAATAGCAAAGTCAACTGTCATAAAACTTAACCTGTTCTTCATCCCACCAAGCTTCCCAGCTGTTGTCTCCCTTCACACCTACTCCACCTTTATATAGCAGCCAACTGGTCCAATCATAAAAATCCTCTACAGTCCTGTTTATCAGACAATGAAATTATAAGCCTATGTGATCAGTTTAATCCATGCAAGAGAAGGGTTCCAGTGATATAAGAACAGCAGAGACACAAAGTTAAAATCAGCAGCAAGTACATACATATACAGGAAACTTTATAAATAAAAAAGGAAAAAAGGTACGAAGGTGGGCCAGATGACCACAGCAGAATCTGATAGTTCAAACATATAACTTACTTTTGCCATTCAAAACCGGATGGATTGAAGATAAATGGAGCAAAGAGCCATGATATGACAAGGAACCAACTGCTAAGAGTTAGCAAAGCAAAAGAAACAGCACCTCCATCTGTGTACCCATATGCGATGTAAACTATAAGCAACAGCGCCACTTCAAGACTGAAAACCAAGTTTTAAGACTTTAAAACAACTCCTTTCCCTCCAATAAGAAACAGAATTAATTACAAAAGGAAATACTCACGCTTTAATAAAATGACTTCTTGAGTAAAGCCGGTAATTTTCAGCAAATTTTATGCGGCGGACGACTAAGCCTCTACCAGTTGCTCTATACTGTTATTGAAATTACAAGGCAAAAAATTAATTCCCTGATTAATAATAAAAAAAAGGAACGCAAAATTGAATTGCCAAAAGAAAAAAAAACATACTTTGGCACCTCCATGGAGGATGGTACGCCCAAAATAATGAGTTTTGGTTCCTAATGAGAATGTGAAGAAGACAGAACATAATTGAAGTTGCATTATGATAAAGCTTGAAACAGCCTGCATATTACAAGGTAAAAATAATTCAAAGTCTAGTCAGTGGGGCAATTATTTTTCAAAACAATATAGTTAATAAACAAACACCAAAAGTAAATTATAACGTGCATAGCCTGCTAAATTCAATATATCTGCCGTATTATAATACAGCAGCGGCAAATTTCACACATTACATCAATCAAATTCTACAAATTTGTAACCCAAAAAAAGCCAAAATATCTTTAAGCAACACTTTTGAGAATGAGATAAACTGACCTTCGACAACCCCAGTTCAAGAATAAAACCCATTATCATTGGGACTGCAGTAAAGACACCGATCTGGACCAGGAACTGCGTATTCAGAACTGCATCCAATGATGTGTTTCCAGATAGTTTTGCTTCTTGTGAAATTTGCCGATCAAGTCCAGAGAAAGCCTGAAAAGGCAGGCAGCATATTGACAAAATGTCACTGACTGAGGCTGGGTTCAGCGCAACTCTCAATAGATGAACAAGACTACACAATTTGACACAAATTCAGTTAATTTCATTTGTACAAAATGAAATGCAATGCCTAAGACATCCGACATTTGATACCAACATTTGTAATTTAAGAACCAAATATAGAAATAGGAAGGGCACAACGCATGCTTAAGCAAGTGATAAGATAGTTGTCCTATTCTTAGTGTATTCTCATATATCCCTTCAATATCTAGCTATATGTATAGAGCAACTAAACCAATTAAATGTTGCATCCAGATTTCCAGAAGATTATAGTTCCTTTGAAAAAATTCATCTTAATGTGTGACTGATTATTTTCTCTAGTTACCAACAAATAGGTTAGATATATGTATCAAACATTTCATCAGGGCATAAACTATTGGCAAGCAGACCATCATGCTGTATTTCTTTAATCCGCAGCATTAATTAATTCAAATAATGTTTCCTTTATTAACTCCGTCAACACAAGGTGAAACTAGGGGAAAGTTTTATTTGATAAACTTACCAGGTAAGCCCTTCCATATAAGAATATATACACTGTAAGGACAGTCATCTGCAATAAAAACAATTTCTTATCAGCAAATTTTGGAAACTGGCTACTTGCATGGGATCCAATCACTAGATACAACACAACAGAGCATGGAAGTATACACACCATTGTACACAAATAATAACCAACAGTAGTGAAGTAGAAGGAGAGCATTCTAAAAAAATCAAAAAGCTGTCCAAGCCTGTACACATCTCTGCTTAGGACTTGTTCCCCATTTCCTCCCTGCAACTTTCCCTTCAAATAAGGCAATCTGATTTAACCCAACATCTCTTCCCTTTCCAACCTACTTGAAAAGGCATAGTCAGGAAAATTGATAGAAAAGTAATGTCTTCAGATACATGTATTCAACATATACTGAACCAAAATGAGCACGCTTGAATATCAAACCTGAATATATTCATGATGGGTAATGTTTCCCTGCCTCAATGTAGAGTTGAACCCTGCATCAATTTTGAAATCACAAAAGTTGGGCCCCAAGAATAAATTTAAATTGCCATTTACAAATATTCAGCTGTAGCTAAGGAATCTAGCTACAATAAAGTGCCTTGTATATTGTATAGTCAACATTCAACAAAGGATAGATTATGCATCACTAAAAATATATAATAAAAAATTGAAAATGCAATCCAGCAGGTATGAAGTACAATGAAACCAATGGAAACAAAAGGATAAAATCATATATCACACATGCAGCTTCTATTGTACGGTGTTGAACACTGTCCTTTAAAGAGTAAACATTCACTTTTCTAAGAGTAGACAACAAAATCTCTTCAGTAATATCGTAAAGAGCAAAACAAAAATAGTAGTAGATACTAATGTGAAATCCAGTATAAAGTAATGAAATCAAGTATTTTCCATGTTTTAGAACTAGAACATTCTATCAGAAAGCAGATAGCTGCTCACACTTTCCAAAGACAGTTATAAATCACCATGAATCAGCTACAAGAGAGGGAGATAGTTACCAGCATATATATCTTCACTGATGTTAATCACACGTGATGCCTTACTAATGCCACCCCGAGTTATATGAAATATTCGGTCAAATACATCTGGATGCCCATAGTGCAAGCGGACCCTGAAGGAGTTTTTACATGAAAATGGAATTAGCCTGTTAAAAATGAGCTTTCAGGCATGTGAAATTAGTTTTGCACTCTGACAATAAGAGCAATACGACCAAAATTTCCCAACAATATCAACCAGCTGCCACATGAAAAAAGTGATTTTATCCCCCCTCCCTTTCCACAATCCAAAATGGTTTAAATTATTTTTTATAAAGGAAAAAATGACATGTTATCATACTGCACTAGTTCAGAGTTTCACAGTATTATTATATGAGAAGCATCTACCGAATTTTGGTTCTAAACAATTAAAACAAGGCATAAGGTAGATTTGATGATTAAATAGTATGGGGATGAAGCCCCACACGGATGATTCAGGGAAATAACATATCTAGTATCAAAAGGTTACCGACATAATATGTAATAACTTCATCTCTATGCCTTTCCACTATAGGTAAAAGACTACTCACTTAAGAGGACTTGCCAACACACGTTGGCCCAATGTCACAAAGCTCGTCTCTTGATTGGACATGAACCAGGCCAAAGATGAAACACTGCATGTATAGTACAAAACATAATCGGTAAGAAAAATCAATAGAGCAACAAAACCACATCAGCCATTATCTAAAGAAAACACATTCCAGACCTTCCAGTAAAAACATGCTCTCTCACGCCAAGAATAGTTGCAGGTCTGATGCCATGATCACTTCGGAATTCCTCAAGAAGATTTCTCATTTTCATTGCTTCCTCAAGATAATTGTCCTACAAACAAAACAAGAACAAATTCACATCCTGTAATAAATTAAAATCATTTTTTTGGTAGCAGATTCTGCTAAAAATTTGCTAGTGGTTCCAGAATTTTAGTGCAGGAAACCCTAATGCGAAACATAAAACAGAAGCCAAGCAAATAACATCAAAAAGACAAAAAATCAAAAGAGACAAACATGCAGCAACCAAAAGCAAAAGGGAATTGAAAAGTCTATGCAGTAGGTGAGTGAATACTATGCCACAACAAATGGCTAATTGACCAAGGAAATCTTGACTAGTCTCAGAAAGGTAAATGAATCCTATGATATTTCAACATCCAAACGATAATTTAATGACAGGTCAGCCCCGTGACATAGATAATAATCAGTACTATCAAGAAGAAAGAAAAGAAAAATGAAAATAAAAAAGGCAATCTAAACCCAAATGATGCAGTTACCACTACACAGGGTTCTGCATATTCTACATCAATGCAATGAATGTACATATTCCATCCACCTCTGTAAGCAGAATAAAGTTGTTGAGTTGAAAAAAATTGGTCAAAATATTGATGTGTAGCAGAATGGTATGTCAGCATCTAAAACAACATGTTTTTACTTTGCATTTAACAAAATTTTCATTTTTTGTAACTTTACACCAAGGGTACAAGTCTTTGCTCTTCGGAGCAGCGTCTATGAAAAATAACATCAATGAAATGCAAAACCTGCTTCTGCCCAGTAAACAGAAAATATACGAAAAACATATCCTTCAAAGTTATACTGTCCATGATTAGCTTTAATGTGGGTATTTAGCAAGAAAAAAGTAACCTTATCTTCAAAGATAAAAGGGAGGAGAATGCTAAATGCCTAAGGAACATTTTCATTTTCTCCCTACCTATTGGACTCGGTCTCAAAGGATTAGAAAAGCACTTCATCCTGCTTCGTCCATCTAGATCAGAAAGGGGCCTTCGGTTAAGAGTGTTCATTTTGGGGTATCTGAACACGTTTTGTAAGAGTGTTTTTGGGATGACATAGCATACTGAAAGATGTGATGGTAAAAATCTTTTTGATTGCCCCAAATAAAGATATTTCTTATCGCACAGGACTGCTTTTGGCTTACATTGCGGACTCTTGTAATACTGCTTTATTTCATCTGGTAATAAACTTTCTTCAGTTTCATATAGAAGAAAATAAAAATTATCATGTCCATAGTATCACACTACCTGATATATCAGGGCATTCATATCAAATTTTACTAAAATGAGGTGAAACTCACAAATTTCAATGATAGGCATCTCGAAGGTCCTCCAAGAAAAGAGTCAACACAATCAATGTTACCTTAAAAACATCCCAACAAAATACATACAAGACAAAATTTCATGATGAACAGAAGAAATTTCAAGATTTCCACACTGATTTTAATAGGTAAACATAAACACAACCATCAAATTGTCTGTCAATAAGCACTCAGGAATCCTGGAGCTAAGGTCAATCATCGCCAACCCGGAATCTTTCAACCCATATTTCTAATAAAATAAGCCGATGAAAACAAGTGCAAAAGATGCCCACAAATGGAAGTTGAAGTCATGCTAGAAAACACAAATGCACTCCAGCAGGAAAATACACATCAGGGCTCCAAGTATCAAACAACTCCATTTTTGTTTGTTTTAGAACAAGGAAAAAAAATTACATCTCACAAAGAATAGATTGTAAAATCAAAACTAATAAAACCTGATTCATGTCTATAGTCTGAATAGCTTCTCCACGTGTGAAAATTATGGCATGATTTTGGTTTTCAGGTTTCCCTTCTCCGAGCTTTGGATCTCCAGGAAGTTTGATTGAATATATTTCCTACAAACAAATGAAAATAACATAAACGACATCATCGAAGCAAGGTTTTGTTTTTTAAAGAAAAAAACAAATGATTCTCTATTTTTTGGTAGTAGTAAAGGCGGGGAAAAAAGGCCAAAAGATCAGATAATTTGTAGCCAATGCCAAAATTATCCATGACATCATTGAGTCAAAATTTTACAAACTTGCTACCTGTGTAAACACATGTGGACTACTAGAATCTCTAAGAATATTAAAATAATCTCAATTTTACTTTCATAGGGTAGAGTATAACAACACAAGGAAATAATGCGAATGATGAGAAATTGTATGCCACAACATCTTTGCACCAGATGCTTCTAAGAGTTTGAGAGAGAGATTAAACATGAATTATACGTGAGGTAAAATACTGAGACACAAAATTGAGCATCGCCGCTATACTGAGACGCGCATATTCTATAGTGCAAATCAATAATAAAAATCTTCATATTACAATCAAAAGATTTAATAGTTCTCAATAAAAGGAAAATGGATGATTTCTCGGACATGCAAAGTAAAGAACAAGTCGTCCACAAAAAACTAATACATTTTCCATACAGAAAAGCTCTGTTTTCTGGTAAAAAAAAACAAAAATTGTATTAAAATGAAAATAAATTGAGGGGCCAGTTAAATCAAACTTTTCTCATCTGTTTATACTGAACAGCTCTTGAAATCTATATAACCTAAATTCAAACAAAAACAAGCTAGGACCTTTGATGTGTGAAAAAATGAAACTAGGCATATACTGGGCCTTCTTTCCCATACAAGTAAAGATTCGTGCATAAAGTTTTACATGTCATTTTAAAGCAGAGACTGGTTATCTTTTTATTCTTTGAAACTTCAAAATTATGTAAAAAAAACAACAGGTCAACAAAGGTATACCTGGTCCTTTCCATGGATATCACCTTTCACAAGCTTTGAATAAAATTCCTTTGAAACTTTTCCATCAGTAGTACCACGCTCCTCCACGTGTATGAAAGCAACTCGGAGTGCCTCATTCCTTATAACAAAAATCAAATAACATAAGGGCCAACAAAGATTACTGAAGAAAACTAAAACTGATTCAATAGAGAGATAATGAAAATTCAAATTTATACCTCTGCAATAAAAGAGCAATATCAGCAGCTTCGGGTGCCTTTCGCTGCTTCTGCTGTCCATAAATTTGACATGAGACGACATAAGTAAACTTTAAATCTGCTTGCGCCCGTGCTTCATGTGACAACTCAAAACCTTGAGTTGGCGGCAAACTATTTTGAGCATAATCAGCCACTATTAGCACAAAAGGAATCATGTCAGTGTGTTCATTCAAGCCTTTCACTCACACCAAGTAGATTGCTATGATAAATCTAGAGTCGGATACCTCCGAGTGGCCTCCTTTCCAAATAACTTTGAAGCATTAAAGCCCTTCTGTAATACATCATGCCACGCACTGCAGTTTCATAAGAACCAAAATTTTCAGATAAGAATTAATTGGATACAATGAAAAATTGCCTTTGGAGCGTAACCCATGTGATATGAGAAGAAAAGTCCCACAGAAGGACTATCTTTTTCAAAAATGAACATTGCATTTAAAAGAATTAGTGCTCCAACCAAGTTTCACATAGATGTATAGTCCCACACAAGGACTATCTTTTTTGAAAATGAACATCTCTTTAAGACAGTTGGTGAATGTAACCATGTCTCACATAAAATTTTGAAATTCAGATTGCCTTGATTTTGACACCAGTGTCATATCAGAGTATGATGCTGTTCACTTTGGGCCCAACCAGCACAATTTTTTTTTGGGTGCACTTGAGCTCGTACTAGTAGGGAAAGAGAACTTTTGCTATATCTAGTTGCCCTCCAAACATCATTTTCTCTTTTTAGAATGGCCTGAAAGTCCCCAAACTGTTAGCAAAAAGCATCTCTTAAATAACAATTAACATATTCTAATCAGGTAATGTGAGACTCTAAAGCACTACCCTTGCTGCATCCAGCTTGCCCTTGATGTTTTAGGGGTCTTCAACTTGGGTTTTACAAACAATAGACAAGCATTTTGAGGTATTTAAAATTAGAAAGACAGTCATTATGTGCTAAAGTGAGTATCGGATTCCATCAAACAATTAAAAAGAAAAAAAATGGTATCAGTAGCACCATAATACTAACCAGTTCTAGCCAAAGTCTGTCCTCGATAAGATACCCAAAACCGAAGCTCCAAAGAATCACTTGAATTTTTCTGAAGATCTACCTCCCCAGCAGACTTGCCTCGACCAATCCGTTCCAAAAAATTCTCCCATTCATCTAAAGTTGAAAACAAAACATCATTAAATTATGTTAAAAAAATTAACACAGGGACCTCCACAAGATCACAAAAAGGAAAAAAGAAAAAAGAAGCAGTATGTATTTTTGCTCTCCAACCCTCTCCATCCAAACAAAAAGGAAAATATCATAGAAGAAGTCAATGGAACTGTTCTTTCCAAGAAATGGTGTATCAACATCATCTTTCAAACAATGATATTTATAAGCATTCATGGCCAAGTAAAACAAACAAATATTGCTTTTAAAGGCCCAAAGAGGAAGTGTCCATCTTGTAATATTGTTGAAATACAAATAGTGAGAATGTATAGCAATAGAGCATCAGAAAGAGATAAAGAAGAAACTTACAGCAAAGGATAAAGAAATCAGAAAGATACCTGGAAATATTTTCTGAAGATAGAAAAGGATGGATATTCCATCCTCATTTTCCTTCTGCAACTCAGTGCTACTATAGAGTACAGTCTCACTGTAGTATGGGGTGAAGACACTACTCTCGAACAGAATAAACAGACAAAAAATAAAAAAGCAAATAAGACACAAAAAACTAATATGTTTTCTAACTCATATATGTGAGAAGAACAGTCGTGTTACCTGAATGGTATCATTTCACAAACTGGCTTTGCTGGTGGCATGTTCATAAATAAAGAATTGGCAAAAAACTCTAATCTTCTCCTTGCTTCAAGATTCTTAGGAATATTAGCAGCAGAATCCTTCACTGTAAGAAGGAGGTGCAATCGTTTCACCTGCTCCTTCTGTGGAAACAAACAAAAATAAACTGAAATGCAAACACACAAAAGCAAGCTAAAAGGTCATTTGGAAGGAGTGGTTTATTAGGAATACTTACAATCTCTGGATCTTTGGGCCATTCTATCCTAGAAAATAACCGACCTTCCTTTCTAGCTCTAGCCAAAATGTTCCATGTATCAAGCTGCTCCCTAAAAAGTTAAAGGATACATGATCTTCATGTGATCAAACATGGAACTGAACTAGAACTTAACATTTCGAACAATCAAATGCATTCAACCACAAACCTTAAATCAGATGACAGCAGGTCATGCGTAACAACCTCATATAGATCCAATAAAGCTTTTGCAGCACCTTTTGCAAGATCTGGAGTTTCATTCCGTATCTGGCACAACTCAATTTATTATCAGAATCCACGGAACTATAAAAGCAGCTTATCAAAATGGCAAACAATATACTGAAAAAATAATTCAATCATAAAACTTATTATAAAATGTTTCCACATATCTGCCCCCCAAAAAAAATGATAAATTCCAAATTTTTGCTATGATTACGCAAAGAACATAATGAAACAAAAAAGATGAAATATCACCATAACAATGTAGAATGCATGCCTCAGATTATGGAATATAAACAAGTTTTCCAAGTAGTCCATGTAGTCTTATCATAAAACATTTAGTTCTTATACATACCAATAAGGAATACACCACACATGTCAATACTAATATGGTATATAGACATTTAGTTATTATAAATATTGATAAGGAGTGCACCACACGTATCAATACTAACATGGTCTATAGACCAAGTAAATTACCCGTACTACTCAGGAGTGCATCACACATCAATATTTCAATGTTACATTGGAAACTAACTTATCAGTAAGTTATCAATGATAAGGAAGAAAAGCAACTTCCAAACATCATATACCTACTATTTTCTAAAGATAGGAACATTGAAGAAATTTTTTTTTCCACATCCAGTAAAATAGAAATCAGAAAATAATCAAATTATTTCAATTTTTCCTTCAAAACAGAGATTAGAAAGCAACAATTTTCATTTGGTTTTGCAAGAAATACTACAATACAGTAAATGCACATAAATGCATAAATCACTAAAAATCATGTGGCTGAAAGGAGGAAAGAAAAGGAAAACATTAGCCTCAATTTATATAAGCTGCAATTCTTTCAAATGAAACATGCAGCAGAAAAAACCAAAAAATCTCAGATATCAGACTATGAAATCTGTAATACTATTAGCAGTATTATACCAATAAAAAAAATGATGGATGAATTTGAGAGTGAATATACCAGAAGGCCAGTCAATGCAGTAAATCTTGACAGCACAAGTGGAAGCTTCTTAAAAGACAAGGTTATAACAAGTGAACTCTCCACTATACTGTTGTTAATCTCGCGGAAAATCCTTTCAAGCCTACCAGAAAATTGTAACGCACAGATTACAATCATGTGAAAACCCTCAAGGAAGAGAAATTCAAGATGATATAGTAATTACTAAAGTTTTTGAAGGAAACTTTGCAAATCAAAACCAAAACAATACAGCAGCCTGAACAATTCATACCAAAGTCTCCCTTCACCATCAACCAGAGAATGTAAAATTTTTTCAATACTGTAGTAGCACTCCTGAACAGCGTATGCCATGTATTCATCCCTACATATCCTATTCCAAAGATCTGCCTGAGTATCTTTGCAATCCAAAGCCAAATCAATTGCCAAAAATATCTGGAAAATAAAATTGTCCAACATGTGAACTTGTAGCATAGAGACCTGAGGCGGTCAGCCATAATGTGATCCAGTAAGTGTTTGACAGGTTTAACCTTACTGCTTAGAAGAAACAAAGGCCACTGAACTAGTCGTAGACTGCCTGTGTTGCTAGGAATAGAAAGCAAGTCCATCTCCCTGGAAACATAATAATTCTAGGATAATATAACAATATGAATTTTCAATAAAAAAACAAGAAGAAAATATACTCTCTTTTACACACAGAAGCCCAACAAGAAAATTCATACGATAACATTATCTCAGGCATTAAGCCCCAAGTCATTAAGCCCCAATGATTTTACCTCCCCGGCTGCTTGGTTAAATCAAACCCTTGGGGTTAGCAGCAAAAATATATGAAAGAATGTCTCCGTAATTTACCTGTTACTTATAAAATCTTCCTCACGCAAACTTTTAATTATCTCATTCCAAAATGGAGAAAAGATAGATGCATATCCCTTGTTTGCTTCTTGAGAAGCCTGCATGAACCAAGCACAATTTAACATCCACAACAACATTTGTGTCATGATCAGAGTGATCTACCATTTGGCAAGAGAGTCAGGGTTCCAGAAAAAACCAAAGTAAAAATGTTATTATCACCCATTGTTCTGCCAAGCATCTCATATGAAATTAACAATTCCAGTTTACCAAAAACTGGGCAGCTAAATTACAATTGTTTAGGTGCTAGCTTCAACTCCATTTCAGAATTACAGACATCTGCTGGAACTAAGAAAAGAGATATTTTACAACTGAAATTAATGTGCCAGGATATTCACTCTAAATTACTGCAGTAGATTCTGCATCTGCTTAAATTCTTTGTGTGTGTGTGTGTGTGTGTGTGTGTGTGTACATACATACATATATATATATATATATATATGTATGTATGTATGTGCGTGTGTGTGTGTGTACGTGTGCACACACACACACATGTATGTACGTATGTAAATATAGTTGGTTAACAGTTTTGAAATTAAAAATTAAAATTTTAAGTGATGATTTTGATTGTAGTTACAAGGAAACAACATAAAATAAATTGCTCACCTGAGATGCTTGTCTGTCAAATGGCACCCTGGAAAAGCAGAATGGTTGAGAAGTTACTTTAACCTTTCAGTACGGAGGTTGATTAGAAGAATAAAACTTGAAGTAGTTAAATTTCATAAGAGGGAAGTGGGCTGCCCTGTCAGGGGAGCACTCTTCCTGGATGAGTTAAAGTAATACAAATTTAATCTATGCCATTTAAAACCAATACTGCCTGTTTGGCTGGGAATAATGGAGACAAGAAAGGAATATCCATTCCTTACAAATGGCCTTTCCTTGGTTTGGTTTCATAAAGATTAAGGGATCAAAGTATCACAAAAACAAGTACCTTTTTGCCTGAGTTGAAACAAGATTCTTGACAAAGGCCTCCGGGAAGCTCTCAAAACGTTTATGCACCATTTCAATTGTACGAATCTGCCATAAATCAACATTCGGCAATTGATATGACAAGCGTGATGAAGAATATTTTGCACCCGGAAATAAATATTTACAACTAAGAATATTAATACCTCGCCTAATCGAGCCCGTGCGCCCATTACCCCACCAACAACTGCTGACAAGAGAGTGTACCATATGTGGATGTCCATGAGATATATCTACAGAATAAGAAAATGTTAAAGAACTTCAACAACCCAAAGTATAATGTTAGAATACTGATGAAATTGACCATTTTCCATGGTCTTTTGTATCAAAGTTAGAGGGGGAAAATTAGACGTTCCAGATGCTAGACATCTAAGCCTCACTGCTATATATAGAATCAGTACTTTGAACTGTTCCATCCCATGTGCATATTATGCTAGATTTTCTAAAGGGACACATAGCCCTTAATGGAGACAGTATTGTAAATATCAGCCTGGAAGCCAAAGCCAAATTATTTAGCAGATATATAAAGCCTGATAAAATAGAAAATACTCACAGCAACAACAGGTGCCCATAGGCTAACTACAGTCAAGACATTGTTATTATCTGCCAAAATCACACACAATAATTAGTAACAAATACAAACTTTAATTCAAGAAAAAGAAACCAAGATCAAACATTAAAGGTTATTCACAATATGCACATCAAGTTAAAAGAAAAGCCCAAATATATGAAAAGAACTTTGCAAATTGTCACAAGAACTGCACCAACTCCAAACATTGTGCTGTATTCATTAAGAGCCTTAACATTTCACATAAGTAAAAATGCAAAATTTTCAAATTAATATAAACATTAGACAATGTGAAAGCAAGTTCATCAAAACCAACTAAGCCTTGACCCGTACAACAGACCAACTCAATGATTCACTAATGGACTGGTGGTAGGCATGTATCATACCACCAGTATAGTATTGAAAACCCCAGTAATAATGTTTGCATTTCCCACCTACTTTCAATGATAATTGAATGGTCCCATTTTCATCACTGTACATAGTAGTTGGCTCAACTATAACAGGCTTACACCAGTTATAGATATTATTATGTCCACTTAGCATTCCAAATCTAAAAAAGCCTGCTTTACGAATTAACATTTCTGACATCCAATCAGGTTCGGCCCTAACAACCATGTGGCAAACATCTTAGGGACTTTTATCAGAGATCCAATAACAGATAAACAGAGAATATTTTGAGACGTGATAGTGCATGAAAGCACAAAGAGACGGTGGACAATGAATAATCATTAAAGTCACAACTTAACCAATTCACGCTTGCCTCTTCATCCCATCATCAGGGGAATGAACATTCAGTGACGAAAAGTTGAATAATCATGGTAAGAATTCAGTTTCCAAAAGCAATTTTTGTGCATATTATCCAAGCAAAAAAATAAGGGCTGACTTCAAGGACCTTCAAACCAATAGTCATAGAGAACAGTCAACATCTGGAAAAACTAAAAGAAAGAAAGCATTACCATGGTGCAAAAATGGAACAACCATGATATAAATTTTAATAATGGCACGTCCATAGTATATCTTTTAAAAAAGAAATTTCCATAGTACAAAGTTTAAAAAGAAATGCGTATCACCAAAATTTATTACAACATAGGGCTAGTCATTAATCATAATTCAGTCATTATTAAGTGTATGCAGCTGCTACAAAGGAAAGACCCATTTCAAATTGAACAGCGTCCTCACAGAATCAAGGCAATCAATACCAATAGGCTGTTGGGGCTTGTATCCATGCCTTGGATTCAGCCAGCCAGGTTTTCGCAATTAAGAGCAACAAAGGGAGTTTAAGCTTAAAATGCAAGAAATGTTGAAGAATAGACAGTAGGCAGCAGAAGATGATACACAAGATTTGACAGATGAGATTGAGAGAAAAGAGGAAATAAGTGTGACATTTTGTTGTTTCTCAGCAAGACATGATTAGATTTATAAGTCAGCATTCATTCCACCAGGTAGTTAAACATGGTCACATTACTTTTTTAAGGGTCCAATTGGTATTGACATTCGGTGCCTTTTTAAGCCACAACTACCATAAGATGGAATCACTAAAAGTCAAATTTTAGGAAAAAAAAATTGGTAGGCCCCACTAAAAATTGGTGTTAACAAACACATTTTTAGATTTACTTCCGAACTTAAGTGGAATCCCCTTGCTGCCAAACAAATCCTAAGAGTCTAATTTCACCATGTTAGACACACATATAGAAAAATAACCATGGCAGGCAAGACTTTCACTAAAGGTGAGGATTGAGGGAAAAATGTGCTATCTTAGAGCTAGAAATTGCAAATAAAGAAAAAAGAAAATAAAAATTAAAAAAGATCTGGTTCTTATTTAGTTTTCTTTAACACGTGTCAAAGTTATCTGACGTTAATCTCTATTGGCAAGATAACAAAAACATACAGACAATGGCTAACAGTAATAAACTTACTCTTTGAGACCAAATCATGCCATGAGTATGTAAGAGATGACATATCAACTATGACCCTAGTGGGTTTAACAAGAGGTCTGATCTGCATCAGGATAACAATAAATGTTAATGATATAAGAAATATGTAAACCTTTCCAAATGGTCAAGTGATAAAATTACCTAGTAACTATTCTATCAATTAACCATCAACTTAAGAACAAAAAAACAACCCTTGCCTGGAGAAAGTATGTAAATAAGAACTTGCAAATAAGGATCACCAACCAAAATAGCACATATCTGCAAAAAAAGAATTAGAAGTTGATAAACGTTTATTGACACAAAAGATAACCAGAGGCCTTTTCATGATTCAACAGGCACATGATCAAAAATCAAGTAGCATGTCATCAGGTTTTGAGTCATGCCCATCAACAACAGCAGTAAACCATATAATTCAATTTGCAGCTCTTTTTGGTTACATATTCAGCGCTCTAAAAGTATGAAAAATTAAACATTGTATTTAATTATTGGCTCATGTAGGAATGAAATACAATACTGTAAACTTGACAAGTACATAAAACATGAAGTCATTTCACCATTCACATTCATGTTCTAAAATTTATTCACAACTGAATGTATGAATCCCAGCAAACATTTGCATATCCTCATACAAACAAAGACAACAAGTTATTCTCGGCCAAAGATCGTCTGCATTTTCTACCTGCTGAAACTGCAGAGAAGATATAACACTTGCTTCCCCAGCAAAATTCACTGAAAAGACTTAACAGTAACTATTGTCCTAAAAACAAACATAAAAATGGGATACCAGTTTTACCAGACATAAAACAAACCTGCAGTAGTCACTAAACCTCTCAAAAAGACCTCTTCCAACATAGTATCGCTCCTGAAATATGAATATATTTTCAGAAAAAATTGAAATATTTGGCAGTCATTTTTTATAAGATAATAAACAGAAAAATACCTGATAAATCCATTTAAAAAATTGGAAGAATGATTGATCAGACATTTCAGACAATGTGTGACATGCTTGACATTTGAGTAACAAAGCAAAGACCACACGGACAGCAGTATAAACACCCAGTGCAAGCATGTATATCCGAAAATAATTTGAATTTGAGTGCTGCTGATTTTGTTCCTGCAGAACCTTTCTGCAATTTATTAAACAAAATAAAACAAGAGCATTTATAATTAGAATGTCAAGTCATTGTTTAGATAACTTAAAAAAGTATGTTATAGGAAGAAATAGAAAAGACTCACAAGTAAACATATGTAACAAACACAGAGGCCAAGCCACACCAGAAAAACCTAATAACTAGCCTTGAGATTGCCATGCCTCTTGCCGTGGTGTAAGCCCCAAACATAAGCAACATGTCTAAACAACCTACAAGAGCAAAAAAACATAACATTAATTGACAGGGAACCTAATAATACCTAAAATTAAGATCTGCAACATAAGTCATAACCGAATAGCTGTGTGGAAAACAGATGGCATACTCTGTATAAAGTTCATGATTGCAAATGTTGGCCCAATGCTAAGTATTAACTTAAAAGTTTCCAAATTGATATTCTCATTTTTGAAGGCTATTATTGTCAAAGCCTGTAGGCAAAAGAATGAAAAATGTTACAAAGTTGATTTTAGAGTTCAACAAACCATGTTAAAAACAATAAAGCAGTAGAATCTGGAAGGAGAAAATTGACCTGAAACATAACAACCAAAAAGATCCAGAGCCGATGAAAGCTTCGATACAAGTGAAGGAATGTTCGATGCTCAACAAAAGTGCTTTTTCCAGTCTGCAAATGCACATAAGAAGATAAAGAAATTGCTCAAAATCAGTGTCTCCGCATAGAAACAAAGGCAAAAACAACTGATATGAACCAACAGTTGCAAGTAATAATAATCAGAAAACTTAAACTATCCTTTCATACCTTAAGTAACACATGAAAAAAACAAATTTCAATTCTAGCTCTAGCTCTAGCCAATTACAATCCCTACTGCTATTATAAATAAACAACAGACCACCAATGGACTAAAATCGACATATGACTGTCATCAAAAGAATATCATATTGATAACAAAACAAGGGACAAAAGTTACAGACTGTTGATTAAACCAGTAAAACCTCTTAGTCTTGTACAACAGATCTAGGGTTAAATCCTGCTCAAATTAAGGATGTAGTGGGGTTTTGTTTATATTCATGAAATAATTTTTTACAACTACTGTTCATAAGAAATGTAGTAAGGGCTTTAAATAGATCCCTTAATGGTTTAAAGAATTATGCAACAAATCAGGCAAAATGTACTTATGTTGAATTACAAAAATATAAATTTTTGAAGAAATTTACACTCTTGTAAAACAATGATAATAGGAATGCGACTTTACTTCCACGGAAGAAATCTCCTAATGTTTACAGAAACCATTAAATCAACCACCATGAAACATATACAGTCGAGAAAATCAGGATTACAGTTTTTGGAGTTGACTTCTAATACAGGCCATAGCCAGGGTAAACACCAGATTCCATACCAATATCCTCATGTAAAAGAACAAATTCTCAGGAAAATTACCATGTCTTGTAAAGAGAACTGTAAGAAAGATAGAAGGCATTAACAAATTTTGGCAGAGTCAAGAGTAAAACTAACCCTTTTCCACCTTTTAGGTTTCAACAAAAATGACGAGTCTTTCTTTATGGGCCATTTTAATTCAAAGCAAGCAGGTGACCTGCATATATTACAAATGAGAATAGAGATAAAACAAAAAACTACTAAGCCAGAGAATTTTAAATTTTTAAGAAATAGACCAAAAATATTCATTGAAGTCATCATAATTCCGCCATGCTGAATGTGCAGCTTTTCCATTGTTATTTCTAGCAGCTTCCTGTAAACATTCAAATAATAAAATAATTCAATAAAAACTAGAATGAAAAGTGTATATATCACATAAAAATCTGTATATCACTTTCATAAATAGGTACAAGATTTAACATTTGTTTCAATAAATTTTCTAGACAAGTAAATTTCTTAAAATGATTATTCCAAGCATCAAAGATGCAGAAGAATAACAGCAAAAAGGAAAAATTTTCAATTCACAAATCAATTGCACGGCCCATCAATATAGCAACTACTCCATAAAAATCAGATCTTTATCACAATGGACCGCTGAGAATGTCATGCAGAACACATATGAGTAAGTAGAAGAAAACACAAAGTTGAAGATGAGGTAAATTATTAGTGATAACCAGAATTTAATTTTGAAACAAAGCCTTGAAGATATTAATCTCTGGAGGACATTATGCTTAGCTCAAGGTGATCCAAGGTTCAGTTCATAAAGAGTAGCAGGTGTGCTGAAAACATGGAATTAAATAAAAGCTCAAAACAAACATCATTTGAAAAGCACAACAGAGAATGTTGGCCATTTGTTCCTCCAATGTCCCATTGCTTTAAAATCATGGAATAGCCATTTTTGGGCCGCTAAGTTATCATGGGTGATTCCACATACTTGTGCTACCACAATTTTAGATAATCTTTGTGCATTCGGGAGAATCAACAATGCAACTCTGTTGTGGAATTCAGGTATTTCAGCAATTTTTTGGTTGGCAGGAATCAGATTGGGAGGATTTTGAAATTTTGTGGGACAAGTTTCATTTTCTTGCTTCACTTTGAGCAGCAATCTCAACAGAGTTCAAGGATATTCCATTCTTTTATTAAGAAAATCGGAAGGTGCTGTTAAAATTAGATGTATTGTTCTTTTTTATTTTTCTTGCTGTGTTGATTTTCTTTTTGTGGACTTCTGGTCCACCCTCTTGCATTATCTTCTGAATAAATTTTCTTGTTAAGAGAGTAAAAATCTCATGGCAAAATTTTAAAAAGTAAACGAAGACAGAAATCAATGGTCCAATAACTGACAGATTTAAAGTAAGACCATAAAAACTCAAGCTTCAAAATATTTCTATGCTACATATTTCAGGCTAAATGTGGAAACTAGAAAGAAACAGAGCAACATTTTCAGGAACTACAGTAATTTAATAATAAACAGCTAGCCAAATATTTGTGCAAACGTTTTAATGTTGACTTCATCATAATATTAATGAAGAATGTCAACCAAAAATATGCAAACAAGAAATCGCCGAGTCATAACTAGACCAACTTTGCTGGGCGGCTTACACAGATGATAAGCTAGAAACAACAAGAAAACTACACCTCCAATAGACATACAAGCTTCTTTTTTTTTAATAAGAAACAAAAAAACATGTCAAAAGAATGCACACGCAAAGCACTTAATAAGACGTTCGCAACACAGGGACACTTTGAAAGAGAACAAAAATGAAATACAATTGGTATTACCATTCAGCTGTCAAAATGATGTACAGATGCACACTTTGAATGATAAAACATAGACTTAAGTACTAACTTTTGCAAACAAGAGAATGTATTATAAATTAGAATTCCATAAAGTGCATATAAAATAGTATTTGTAAGAAAATAAACTGACCGCTGCCATTGTTTCATATATAGGACAGATGATTTTGTCCAGAAAGGAGACAGAACCATTTTCGGTTTTGCAAATGGGAGAAGGATTAGCCTCTCCATGGTCCAATATTGCATCCAACTCTTTTGCCATCTGCAAAAGCCACAACTAACATTATTAGCATTTATGATCACAGCTCAAGAAAATACATAAACTATATAAACTTAAACTTCAGCGCAAATTATTACTTCTTATACATGCAAAACTGAATGACCAAGAAAAATTCAGATAGCAAATGCCAGATTCAGGCAGAAGATTTTGGAGTCAAAAAAAATGGTTAAAATTTTGTAGTAGAGAGGGAAAGGGAATGACCAAAAAGCGTAGCTCCTCAGCCAGCAGCTTCTTGAGCAAGTAAGGTAACTAAATCTCAAGGATATATTTCGCTGGGGATATTCCAACATACTTTTCAAGCCACTGCTAACTTATCTACAGTAGTTTTCAAGTGCTACATCATTACACCACCTCCTTCCCAATGCTTACACAAATTGGATAATTTAAAAAGAACAAGCTTCTGAACAATTGCATTATTCGATGATATGCGACATTCTTGGGTATGATATGCACAAGCACTACAAGTTGTTGTAATGATACTATTGAGTGATTGCTCTGTACTTCACATGATGCTATCTATGGCAGCATAATTGCGTGGCACTAACATACTGACTGAACAAGACACCAAAACCTAACTAGAAGCAGTAAGTTTGGTTCAATTTAATAGCTAGACGAAAGAAAAGGAAAAAACTAAATGCACTCATTTCAAATGGAAGATTCATTTCACACGCGGTCTCAAAGTCTAAGAATAGTCTATTTCAAAGGATTCTCAACTTTTTAAAGGTAACATATTAGCACTATAGAACTGCCTTAATGCAAGAGCACGAGTGAAAAAGATACAAAAGAAAAATTTTCAAATAATGACTGAACTGAGCAAGCCGAAAGATCTAGCAGACAGCCGTTAACCATTGATAATAGCAAGGAAGCTTACATGGTGGAATATGTAGCAAATACACTCGGGAAGAAAACGGACATTTGCAGCTTCGCCCCATATAAGAAAGTACAAAGAAACCAGAAAAAGCTTCCTGTCCCTATTGATTGCTTGTAAACTGTGGGAAACAAATTTAAACACCATTTATTTGGTGCACAAGGAAACAAGTGTAGAACGTAACAGCAAGTCGCAGAAGTGACCTGTTCCATGCAAGGCGTAAATGTAAATATTTGCACCACTTAATGTAGTTATCCAGCACCTTTAAGAAAACCTCATTGATTGCTTTCTCATCTATTTTCTGATCATAACAAAAAGAAAGATATCAAAGAGATTATCAGTTAAAATCCGTGTAACAAGAAAAGAAAAAAACAGACCTGTTAACTTTCAATACACAATCAAAAACTAGAAGTAACTGAGCAACAGAACCTGTCTCACCGCCAACATAAAAAAATAAAACAAATACTGAATAATTCGAATAAGGAACTCTCAATATAGAATAGCTCAGATGCAAACAAAGTATATGTGTGCATTCAATTGCTCAGCCGAAGATACTTGACTGGAAACATAAGCACTGATAGATTACAGAACTTTCTGTATTTGTTAGCCATATTATTACAGCTTGTTTTAATCAAACCATCAAGGTTCAACTTCTGATCTTACAGCTGATTCTAAGCAACTAACCGACAACACAAGCACGACATCCACATTACTACAAAGGTTCAACAACGCTAATGGAAGCTTATAAAGTTCATCAGATGTTCTCACTATGGAATGAAGTTACTAATCTAAAGCACAAGGAAAAATAACAATAATAACTACACTGCACTAAAGCAAAAAGAAAAAAAAATGGAATTTGTATTAAAGAAAAGGTACCTAGAAACATGAACAAGCTATCCATTTATAGCTATATACATACGCAAAGTATTTAATAAAATAAAGGCAAACTCATTAAGAACTAGTGACATAACAAAGCTGAAAGTATATAAAATATAAAGTGTACAACAAAGCTCAATTCCTAGAAAAGAATGAACTAGTAACGACTTGGATCATCTGAAACATTACCGGATCAGCATCCACAGGCATACCAAGTCGAGCCTGTGCATTTGCTACTGAAAGGACAACATTCTCACGCTGGTTCCTTGTGTTGTCTTTCTGCAGATTAAAGAATCAAAGTGAAATAACCAGAAAACCACCTAGAAGAATAAACAAGATGCACATAAGAACCCATCAAAATGCAGCCAAACAAGACAATAATTCAGGTAAGATAGTGGTCCGTAGCAACAAATTAAAAATCCCAAGTCCTGCTGACACTATTACAACCCTAAACTTTATGACCACAGGAAGGGGAGAAGTCCCACTTGACTACTAAGGTCTCAGGGCAACAAAAGCAGAAACACATAGATAAATGTAGAAAATATGCAGACAGCATTCACTCATGAGCCAGTTTGGATAATCAATTACAGAATTTCTAAACTGGGTCAGCTATTAACTGAATCTTTCAACTGGAACAACACTCATAATAATCCAATCTCCAGGAACTATAGTGCTAGATGACATTACATTACAAAGCTACCCTTCCCCTCCAAGCTTTCTGCCAACATTTAAATATTTCTAGCATCAAGAATGCCAACAATGTACACATTTGGATTCCTTGCATCCTCTGCCATTCATCTCATTGTTAATGCAATTAATGTACTCATCTGCAATTAAATTGTGCATCATATTGAAAGTAACTTTCCCTCCATTGTTTTTGGCTTGGACACAGATCAAGCACAGACAAAACATGATATGTACATCAGAAACACAATTTTTTCTCAAGCACCTTGCCAATTTAGCAAGGACAAGTAACTTAATAGCCCCATGGAAGTCAATGAAATTTTAAGTAATGATAAAAAAATTTTAAAAAGCAAATTTATTAATATGTCAAAAACGAAGAAATAAGGAAAAGAGAGAAGTCATCAGACAATAGGATCTTAGGAAAGACTAAAACATAAAGATAAGCTCAAACCCACTAAAAAGCAAAATGATGCAATTCAGAAGCAAACCTGAATTCAATGAAAAGCGAAACCTTGACCCACTATTAAAAAAATACACAAGAATAGATTAAAAAAAGAAAGTGTTGGCAAACCTGAAAACCAAAGACATACTCCAGAAGATCAAACATGTCTGCATCCCGCTGTCCGGAAATTACAAAATCAGCAGGAAGTCTAGGAAGCTGTTCAGTATATCTAATTGCAGATATTGCACCTCTAACCTGCACAAATTACCCACCTCATGAAACTGAGTTATTAATCCTTTCAAAAGAATGCAACAAATGTGCACTTAAGGTAATACATGGTGGTCATTTCATATAATGCATGTACAGATGTCTAATTGTAAGCTTTATAGGTCATTAAATTGAAAAAAATAAGAAACAAATACATACTGAATGGCAAAAACGTACAAAAGTGGACCATATACCATCTGAACCACCCAAAATATCTTAAAAGGGGGAATTAAAAACTTTTTATACACCAAAGTAAATCAGTTCCAGTTCCCTACTGCAAATACTTGTCTTTAGACATTCAAACTATCCTAGCCTACCAAGACTAACAAAGAAGAAAGTAATTCCCAGGCAAAAGGATCCCAAATGGCTGTCAAAAAAATTTTGACTAACAAGCAAGAGACCTGATCTTCCCTCTTACCTTTGCCAAAGACATTGTCAGATGTTAGCTAAAGTTATGCAACGGTACAGCTAAAGAGCATGCTGGAAAAGAGACACAAGATATTTTAATCAAAATTGTCCAACCTCAGGAAAAACCACAATAGCATTGGTAAACGTGGGTGCTTCCAAAGGAACAATATTGTAGGGTGTAAGTTCTCCAGATAAGGTTGCATCAGCTCTTTTGATTCTTCGTAGCTGAAAACCACAGAACAAAAGTTATTCAATGTACAATTTCACTCATAAGAGACCCAGATTCATTTTCTACATTGTCAAATATATATCTCGTTGAGATACAACAAAATGCTATATATGCCAGGAAGAGAATACACAAATTAGTTAGTAGCATAGTCTTATTTCTAGGTCAACTGTACTACTGTTCAGCTGATGTTTTGTGGTGGATTCAATTCATGCCATCAGCTGAATGTAACAATTAATGAACACATATATTAAGATCACAGAAAAAGTTGAAAGTACTATCTAATAGATAAAATCAAGGAATCAAAACAACATGCAATATATTCATCAGCATCACATTCATAGGAAGGAAGCAGACAGATACCTCCTCCTTAATGAGTCTACCAACCCCATCAGAATCTGCATCTTTGCTAAGGGCTTCCATAACCTCAACTAAGGCCCTCACGGTAGCAATTACCTTTTTCATTTCTAAAGATCTTAACCCTAACCTGAAATAACAGAATTTACAATGATTATGTTGTGAAAGGATGGCACAGAAAATATTCACTTTTCACATCAATCCGTGATGCAAACATCCTTTACTTTGAATGCAACAAAAGAAACATCCAGGTTACGAGGTCCTATATAAATAAGTGTATTTTTAGCTTTTGTAGGAACTGCTTTCAAGCAATAGAATTGTAAAAACCAGTCAAACTCGCTTTATGAAAATCGGCTACTGGTGCTTTTCAAAAAACGTATTCCAAGTTCTCCCGCCCTCTAAAGATGCTTTTGCTTACTTCAAATAAATATTAAAAAATAGACGGAAAGAAGCTTTTGCCTATTTGAATGACTGCAACAAAAGCACTCCCAGCTGAAATGCAAAATTAGCCCATGAAAAGCATCTACACTACTCCTTTGCATTAATAATAATAATAATAAAAGATGTCATCTAACCAGGAGTGTAGAATCCTAAGTCATCATCAATATAATAATAATAAAAGATGTCATCTAACCAGGAGTGTAGAATCCTAAGTCATCATCAATATAGACAAAAATTCAACTGACAATGATCTGCACAATAAATGAAGAAAAAGAAAAACCGCAGACACAACCTATCCTAAAGATCCTTATTTATTAAAGACAACACAAATAAACCATCCAAAGCAAGAAATAAAACCAGGTGCCCAGTCTTTACTATTTTCCACCAAAAAGGAATCCCACTCGTAGCATTTGAAATTTCTGTTCCCAGAATAAAAAATACCGCATTGACAATAATGAATACACAACATTTGCACAAAAAGAACCCCCAATATAGAATCACAATTGATGTAATGTCACACTCCAAACATATTCAATATAGCTAAGACCAAACAATAGCATTGAATACTACATTACAGATCAGCACCCAAAATTTGAATTTTTAAATTAACTTTTATTAATTCCACTTCATAAATTAACTTTCCAAACCCCCTCATTTAGCTAATATAATAACTATAATTTGTTTGCACGGATTGGAGTGTGAGATCAGTAGGTGTTTTATCAAGGCACATGCATCCAATACTAGAATTAGAAAGCCTCAATATTACCGTAAAGAACTTTATGGCCGTAGTTCCAAAATGCAATATTCACTATCTCTATTAAGACATAAAAGAAATCAAATCCCAATTAATTTGCTATATGATGCCAAAAAATATGCCAAGCAGAACAAGTTGGCCATACTCTCCCAGGTTTGTAGAAAAAGTTCCAGACTCTCGCAAATTCTGTTCCTGTCTTTGGATGTCATCCACTCTATGTCGTCTCTTGTAGAGTTTGTAAAATTCCCACAATTCTTCAATGTCTTGATTACGATCTATTCGGGCAAAATCCCTTTTGGCAAGTTTTTGCTGCAACAAAGAGTCAACACCCTATTAGTAAAACTAGGTATTTGAAAAAAACAATGCGGCAGAATTTAAAATGAGGACTAGCAAGACAAGCTATTCAATGGCGTCTAACCAATATATTTAGCCAGCAAAAACATAAAGTTCATGCTAAATCCTATTATGTGATACAGTCAATGTTTAGACAATTTGCTATACCCTGATTATAGACATCAAACCAGTCTTGAATTGAAGAACACCTCTACCGTCACTGTTTGGATCCAAATTTTGAGCCATTGAATATGCCTGCTCACATACTGAGATTGAAACAACAGGACTCGAATTAGTAAGCCATCACATTTCAAATGTTACACAATAAAAAATCAATAAATAAATAAACATAATTAAAAATCATATACTCCAACTAAAAGCACAAAATACCCACTCAAAGAAATAAACAAGTCACGGGAAATTATCTTCACAAATGGTCATCTGGCAGTAAGAAACATGAACACAGACACGAGGGACATTGTGATAGGCCTCTCTACTAGTATTCAGGCTGAAACAAAAAATGGCCCAAGACCGACCGACAAATTCATATATCGCTATTCAAATTAGGGAAGATATTCTCAAGGATGCACTTTTTTCCTTGTTAAGAAACTAAATAAATTTATTAGAATGAAAGGGAAGAAGATACAAAACTGAACCAGAGGTCCACTAGAGCAACAAAAACAGCCTATAAAATCTACTTATTGACTATACAAAACAAAATCAGCATATCTATATCCCAAAACAGTATATAAACTCCCCAAAATTTACCAAAAAAAAAGAGAGGCCTCAATGAACAAAATTAGCCGAAGACACTTTCCCAATTGAGATTGATGAAGAAGAGAGAAGTGTCTTCAAAATCCTTGGAAACCAAGACTCACAGAGAAGGAAAAAAATTGAAAAGAAAACAATTTTGCCCCATAACCTGATGGCATCTTCTTCTCAGTTTTCTTCAAAAAGAAGGCCGTTGCATTTTGCCAAATCGCCCACAATAAAGCAGGGAATACACATTTCCATAAAGTCGTTGCCTTTCTACCTTTTCCAAAAGCAAAAAGTTTTCCCTTAAAAAAAGGACATGACAAGAAGCTAGAATGATCCAAGAAAAATTAGCTTCCTTGCATAACTGGGCCCATAGAGAAGATGCAATACTACCACGAATAAAGAGATGACTTAGGGCTGAAGGGTGCTATTGGTCTTAGGGTTCAGATGCAAATGCTCAACCATAAAACACCATAAATCTCAGGCCAGTTGTGGGTGATTTGAGAGAATGAAGGTACACTGGCTAAAGAACAAGATTGAAAAGCTCCTTCTGAGCTATCTTTCTATAACTACTGCTTATCTCTAATCACATAAAAGCTGACATAGGGAAATTAATTTTCATTGAACTACCCGTATGATCTTAATCCTATGTTAAACAATCTAATTTTCGTGGAACCATCTGAATGGGGACCAAGTTGTCAAACATTATAGTTAATGGAATAGATAATGAACTCCAAATAGACAAACCAAAACACTAAAATACAGTTAATTATCACATGCCACTTATTCTCTTCAAGGAATCATGTCTTCTATTAGCCAAAGCAAGCTCAAATTCAACACACATATGAATGAAACAAGGCTAAAAATGACAGGGTAAGCAAATATCAAGATCCTACAGATACTGCATAATTTCCTCATTAAAAAGCACTCCTCTATAATGTACCTGAGTATAAATCAGATCAAATTCACATTTGAGTTGATCATAAGTCAAATTAGAACACTGGGTGCCTACCCCACTTTGGAAACAAAAAAAATATAAGCCTTGACCAGGAAATGCTCAGAAGGATATATTTATGTACACCCCTACAACAGCACTAAATACAACAGAAACATGAATTCAGATTATCAAGAAATTGAATTAAACTCTCCAGAAGACTACTTTATGTTTAGCTTTGATAGCTGAGCTTTTTGAAATTTATGTTCAAATTCTAAATCCAGATGGAATCTCCCATCATGCCAATACTAACTGCACTGAATCTAATTCAATTTGAGTCAAGGACTATGCTTTACACTCCTATTGCCCCTAAATCAGAAATTAAAAATTAGGGCAACTGTTTCTGATGGCTGCTTGCTACTCAGCTATTCCAAGCAGCGCTAAGTTTATGCCAAGCTATTTCCTTCTCTTCCATTATTCATAAACACGTAGTATAACAAGACAAGTGCTAAAATTCAGCTGGTATGCGTCAGGAAAGATGTCGATCTAAGTGTAGCGTTGACCATGAGTTTCTTCTGACATGCAGTTTATGGCAAAATAACGTAGCAATTGTGGTACTTCAACGTTCAAATACTCGGTTCCAATATTAAGTAATTAGCTTTATACATCTCATAGCTTAAGTAGCTGAACACAACTCCGCGAGATAAATTGAAACCAAACAATTTTCACAAAACAAACTGATTAAACATCAAAACAATTAAGCACCATCCAAGGAAATAAAAATGAAAAAAATAGAACTTACGTATCCTAGCAACATTTACATTCTCGTCTTGAATTTCATCTGCAGCCTGTAAGATTGCGTCGATGTTGGAGGCACGATCGAGCGATGGCGGAACTGCACCGGCGATACCGCTGGTGGTTCTTTCGTGTACTTGGCCTGCATTTCTCAGCTGCTCTCTGTTCAACGTGGCTCGCACCAGTCGGTCCCAATTATCGTAAGCCCTAGCCATCGAATCTGATGATTCGAACTCCTAGGCCTCCAAAAAAATAATAATAAAAGAGCCTGAGTCGGTTCTTATCGAGTCGGATCTATGGAGATTTGGATTTTCTTTGAAGCTAGCTATGGAATGATGAAATGTATCCCTGGGAGAGGGTTTCAAAATGAGGTTTCACAAAGAAGATGAAAGATTCAGAGAAAGGCAAAGAAACGCGGAAATGGCAGGAAAGGTAAAGGTGAACGGGCGTGTGGGAAATAACAGTTTTGTCCTCGATTAGGAGCCCGCTGATGAAGTCAAGCAGAGTATTTTTCAAAGATATTTTTGAAAAATCAACGGTGCGCAGATTACAGTGGAGTGAAATGACGATGACTCGTTGACATCTTGTGTTTCGGTGCGCGTAAATTTTGCGCTACTAAGAAAACGGCGCCTTTTTTATTTTGAAAATAATATTAAATTATTTTTTTAGATATTTGTTTATCATTTTGTTGCTTCTGAAAAAGAATATAGTCCAGAGCAAAACAAATCTATGTTCTTACAAGGTGATGGATATGTATATCTGTTTATCCCTTATTCTCTATCATTTCTCACTTCCAAAAATTTTTCATTTAAGGTGTCATGATTTGAAGAGCAACTTTAACTGTAAAATAGATTTAGAGCTTCTTCAACTTTAACTTTAACGGTGTCTGTCTAGTAAATTTTATCAAGTAAGAGCGTTTGCATGATCAGATTTGTCCATATGCTCTGACACCATGTATGATCACAATGACGTCCCTCGTTTAACATTGAGATGCTATTGTTTCTTTTTCCCATTTTTTAGTCATGAGAATGTAAAGTTCATTTGATCACATTCTGAACATGTTCTTTATTTATTTATTTTTTGTTGGCTCTTTTGGTTTTTAATTTCTGGAATCCAGGATCAAAACATCTGTTGGCATTACAGCCGTTATGGCATTTGCAAGTTTGGACCTGCTTGCAAATTTGACCATCCAGTAGCTGCTGCTTCAACTGAATGGGAAGATCCAACAGCAGCATCCTTTGGCAATTCTGCAACTAGGCAAGAGACCGGAGTGGCTGGAACTGAAAATAAAAGTGAGAATAAAATTTAGCAACCTGTGGACAAGTTTTGCCTCAAGAGCTCTGTAGCTTTTTTAGGATTCACATTGCTGAGGTCTTTTAATTTTCACCCTAGACATGAAAATGCCGTCTAACCTTTTTGGGTTAAGCCGCGGCCACAATTTCATAGGATAGCTCTAGCTATACTTATCTTGTTGTGGTACAGTTACTACATTCAAAGCAAAATCAGGATATGTACACAATGTCATTCCTTCAGCTGAGGCTAGGTTATTTACATCCCACTCTCCAAACTGTGGCAATGGAGGGTCTCCAAACTGTGGCAAATCCTTCAGCTGAGGCTAGGTTATTTACATCCCACTCTCCAAACTGTGGCAATGGAGGAGGGTCTCTGCCATGCTGGATAAGAAAGGAGGTTAGAGAAGATCCTCTGAAAATAATCAAGTTCACAGACCCAAATTAAATATAATCGTTCAAATCAGCTTATTACTCGTGACCAAATGAACAGGACAAAGAAGAAACAAAACTTCCATAATCAGTGGCTACTGTACTTGCAACAAATTTTTTCTTTCTTTTTTTCAATTATAGCAGAGCACAACAGTTATTGCGAAGAGAAATCCCTTCAACACAGCTTGCATATCATCACTTGCAGACACCATTCAAACCCACTGCTGCAATAATTACTGTTTGTCAAACATATTCTTATATAATTTTGGCATTAAGTGTTCTGACTTTCAAACTACAATTGCTGTAGAGGTTAGAAATACTAATTATTAATGTAAAAACAAGTTAGTCTATTAAAAGTTGGAGTTATCAAATATTTTTTAATTTATTTTTAAAAATTAAGTGGAATAACCACAATACTGAGCTTAAATTTCATACAAATTCTCAAGTTATCATTAAATCCAATAGTATGAACAAAATCAACCTCTACATCCCTCCTTTCATCCTCTCTTTTTCCTTACACTGAGGACCTCAAAACAAGTCTCAAATTGTGATATTAAATTGGATATCTGATTCTATTCACCACCATAACTAGAAAAAGTAGGATGTTAGCATTATTTTTCATGGAAAGCCAAAACAGCAATGAAGACATGAAACATTGAACAGAAATTCATTGTCAAGAGTGTTCCAAGTCAAAAAAGGAAAGCCATCATATACAATGGATCCCTATTAATACACAAATGGAACAACTGTTTTCAGATAAACGGTGGATTGCACGGCAGAAATTTGAAAAGTCAGGTGCGCGATACAAACTTAGATGCTAGATTGGTGCCATAATGTTATACACACAGTACAACCACTGAAAATGAAGGGGCTGTCTAACATTGTTTTCAACAATTTTAGTCCACTTCCTCCCTACCACCTGCTTCCTTTCTTCTAATCTTTCTATTTACTTCTGAACCCCCCAATCAAACAATCACAAACGGCACATGGAACACATATTCAACATGTGAACGAGCAGATTTTTAGGATTCCTTAATCCAACAAGGTCAAATTTGATTTGTTCTCTAAGAGGAAAAAATGATCCTGTCATCGCTCAAGTAGATCCTCAGCTTAAGTCCAAACTCCTCGTGTAATCATAACTGTCTCTGTCATCTTAATAAATACTGCAGAGGCAAAACCAGCAGTAACAATTAAAACTCTCTACTTTTTTCTTTTCTATTGATGCTTCTGGTGGTCAATGTCTTGGTAATTTACTAAATTTTACGTCTAAAAGGGGTTCTTTTACTCTTTATTTTCCAATAGGAAAAGATTGGCATTATCATAAGCTCATTAAGACAAGACTTAGATTAGGAGATAACTTCAACTCCCAACTTAACAAAGTCTTAATGAAACCGAACATTGGATATTGGGCACCAACAAGTTCGATTGTAGAGCAACACGAAATCGTTTGATGTCCCTTTCAAAGACAGAAAAGTTCCTAATTTATAAAATGATACACAGCAATGCCTATCTATGAAATCAGGTCCAAGGAATAGTATTGATCTTGCTCATGAATTAGCCAACCAGATATGACCCATAAAATTCTTAATTAAACCAAATGTGATATGCATAAAACGAGGAACACAATACAGGACAATGTGAGCGCGCGCGCGTGTAATATGCAGCTCATTGTGTTTATACGTCTGTCAGCAATGCCATTATCAGATTAAAAAGCTGTCAAAAACCCTGCCATTTAACACTTCAGTGATGACAAGAGTAAGTTTCCCAAATTGCCTCTACCCTGAGTTCCTTTCTTGAAATACAAATATAAGAGAAAAAGAAGAAAAAAAGAAAGAGTGCTTATACCTTCAAATGGAAATGGGAGCATAATAAATAAATAAATAAATAAAAGAATTATTTTTCAAAATTTGATGAAAGATCACTGAATGAAGCCTAGAAGATCATCGACAAGAAAAGATTACGAACTCCACGATTCCATACCCATGTCAAGCTCTTTTTCAAGAAAAAAAAATTTAAAAAGGGAAAAACAATGGCAACTTGTACATCAAAACAACTATTCAATTTGTTTTGATCTACAAGTTGAATTTTTTTGGGATAAAATATTAAGAAATTATGAATAAAAAAAAATTATTTGCTATTTGAATGGATGAATCGGTTAGTGTTAGTTTAATAGATATTAAAATTATTCAAGTTTCAAAAATGAAAACAATTACACCAAAAAAGTCTAAAAGAGAAGTGAATGTTATAGAAAACATATCTAAATGCAATTACATAGAACATATCTCTTTTAATTAGTATAAATACAATAGAACAGATTGTCTCTTTTTATAACTTATGAATTCATTATAATGCGAAATACAATTAATTTTAATCATTTCAAGTTATAAATAAAATAATAAAATTTAAAAACAATACTTAAATAAGTGTAATCCATCTGTAGCAGCTTGTAGATAAAAACTCAATGACAAGAATTATTGATTATAATTAATTCAACTTTTTTTAAAAAAAATTATTAATTCAATACCTATAAAATTTTAAATGCTAACTGCTTATGTCCCGGTTCAGGACTAACTCGTTTTTAATGATTGATCTTATCCGTACCACTAATGGATTGATTTCACAAGTTGGATTCACTCGTATTAATAAAAACTTTCTATCCTTAATTTTCAATGTACATTCCTTCCAGAAACTAATTTGGGTACGGATATTCAATTTCGTCATAACAGAAGCCTAATGGTCTGTGCTTTTCACCATTACGCACTAGCAATATAGAACCACAGCCTAATCCTTCCCCCATAATTTGAGGATTAAGGTTAAATTAATCAATTTGTCAAAACCTTCAGGATGTCTGTTTACGAGGGATTTAACAAATCGTAGCAGGCAACAAGGACCATTCTGAACCGAAAACTGAAAAGTGGAAATCATTAATAAGCCAAAGCATTAAAACGAATCAGAACAAATATACTTTAAACCAAAACTAAAAGCAGATTAGTGAAAAAATTAGTTTTATCCCGTGAAGACTACATCCATCTGTATACAAGAGAATGTCTGATCCTACCATTTGAGGCAGAATGCGATTCTATACAAGAGATCTTCCAAATGAAATCTACACTCGTTACGTTACAGCAGCCGCATGTGTCCCGAAAAACGGTACAACAATCAATTCTCAACATTGGCTTTGTTACCGGCAAGAATGAGGGAGATCTCCAGTCCACGGCTAAATGCTTGGTTG
>BNST01001094.1:0-60539 GCA_019650275.1 Xylocarpus granatum
CAAACCAAGGATGAGTCATGAGTTGTTGCACATGTGTGGATCTCTGGGAAATGTTACGTGTAAAAATTTGAATGAGCCTGTTTTGACTTGCTAGCAAAGCTCTTCAAGATAACAGTAATGAAGACTTTCTAAAGCCCAATATGGCAAGACATACAACAGTTGTGTTCCCACTGGATTTCTAATACTGAAGTCCATGATACAGAACTTTAGCCGGCCCATATGGCCCTTATCATGCTTTAACCAAACAGATCGACGCCTGTGATTGAAAGTGGTACAATCCAAGTCGCTTATGGATGCGTCATCAGACCCAATACCTGCTCTTCTAGTTTATTTATATTTCATATGAAACATTTTCCTATAACTTGTCTTAGATAATATTCACTTTTATGTTTGTTAAAATTAATTGTAATAAATTTTAATTATCAAATTTAAACAAAAATATTTTAAAAATTAAAATATATTTTTAAAAAATTAAAATTTAAGTTGTTTAAAGTTATTTTTTTATAAATTTATGCTTCGGCTCCTCTGACAGAGAACATTGCCTACCTTGACTAACCGGACGAACTGCTGTGTCACTTGACGATCAATCCCCGTGCGCTGCACCCCGGATATTACCAGCCTCCACTTTCTTAACAAACCGACACGTATCGGTCTGCTCTGCCGCGCGGAGGGCAACACTGTCCGTTATCATGCCTGTTCGTGCGAGCGTGACCGGATAAAAAGCGGTTATCTGAATATGACGCCACGTCACAGGAGGGGCCCACGAGTCGCAGCTGGAGGCGCTTTTGCGGCCTTGACCTCATTGTATGGAAACTTTGTGGCCGAGGCTTTGAAGATGGATCAACAACGGTGGCGAAGGGCTAAAAGAAAAATAGGGAAAAAGTGCAAGGGTGAGCTTTAGGTTAATCAGCCACTAACTACTTTGCCAGTTGTCATGATCCAGTGATCCTCCGTCTTCCATCTCTCGTCAGTGACTCTCGCTCTTTTGTGGCCTCAAATGACTTAGGGCAGTTTTCTTAGAAAAAAAAATCTACAGGAAATTATAGTGGCTGAGATTGCTCGCAGTTTCCAAAAGCTGTGGTTTCGAGAGTTTTTGGTCTCGCAACTGCTAAACTTCTTCTTTCTCATTTCTTTGGAGAATTTCAACGCATATTTCTATTCTGTTTTCTGATTATCTGTTTTCGTTTCAGATCCACCATTGCCGCTAATCATGAGTTTCTCCGGCAACTTGCTTGGTGAAATTCGGTACATGCATGATCACGACTCTATCGATGCTTCCAGACTTCTAGTACACCATGGCTTACTCGAAAGGTAATTTTTTCATGTTTCTACTGCTTTTACTTCAAGCACTCTGTTTGGCTGCCGAGAATGTCCGCACTAAAAGGAACTAAAATCAAATTTCAGGTTTCTCAATTTATTTTATCTTTTTTTTTACTTAATAAAAAAAATCGATATGAGTTTTGAAATTTAAGTTTCTTTATTTTTCACCTTAGTATACTTCTCGGCAACCAGAGAGAGGAGGTTTAAAAGTTATATGTGAATGAAATTTGTTGATGCATTATTGGGAGGGGGATAAGTAAATATAAAGTAGTTGTTGATTACTGATTAAAGTTTATATCTGTCTGTTTGTCTTCTGTTTTTCGCATTTTAAAGGTTTTGGCGTCTACGGGTTCGTTTTGGTGAGGATTCTGAATAAAGGAATTTTCTTTTAAGTTCTTGTCGGAGAAGCGTCTCTGTCTCTCTCTGTTCTGGTGGATTCTTAAAATTCCAGAGAAATTTATTTTGGTTATTATTAATACCTGTTTTACGCTTTATAGTATCATATAACTGTCTGTTGTGCTATTTCTTCAGTGAATGTGTGTTGGAATGTTTATTTGTTGAAACGGAACATAGACGGATCTCTATCGATTGCTGTTGCTTTTTTCTCTTTTGCTGTAGTGTTGCGTTATCCGGTTTTGTTGACTACTACTATTGCCAGAAGAAATGAATGGAGGGTATTATTTTACCTGTTGCATGTTAGAGAGGATTTGAAGCAGCGCAAGCTGCCCAGGTCTGGTTATGGACACCTACTCCTTCTGGGGAAGACTTGGTTATTAAGGTCACATTGAGTACTAACTTGTGATTTCTTTTTTGGTGTATGATATTATTTATAGTTCCTTGAGGATTTTGAAATTTGCGTGAATTTGTGAATTTTTGTTGATGGTAGACAAGGAAGCCGTATACAATTACTAAGCAACGTGAGCGGTGGACAGAGGAGGAGCATAATAGGTTTCTAGAAGCCCTGAAGCTATATGGACGAGCTTGGCAACGCATAGAAGGTTAAACTTTTCTTATACCTTTTAACTGCCCTTATTATGGGTTCCTTTTTTGGGTCTAAACTTTTGTGATGGCATACTATCAAGGGTTGCAAGTTCAATTGATTGTATTTTACATTGTTATTTTAGAATTATGTAGCTTGATTGGTTGGGATGTGCCTATTTGGAATGATACGAAATGCTATTATTTTGTATTTTTCTCTTAATTGGAGACCTGTCTCTTCTCTTTCTTCTGTGTTTTACATTGTGGCGTGCAGAGCATATAGGAACAAAGACTGCTGTGCAGATCAGAAGTCACGCACAAAAGTTCTTTTCCAAGGTTGATCCGTACCTTATTGCCTTACTCTTACAGCAGACTGTATCTCTTCTTGTTATTGCTTGGTTGTAGGTCCAACTGCATATGGAAAGAATTTTAATTGAATATATTTACATTCTTAGATTTTTGCTGGAAAACCTTGATGATTATTACTTATTGATATTACACCAGCATGTAATTCTGTTGATGTCTATTTTCTTGCTGTAATGACCTTGGTCTCTAAAATACACTCATGGTGTTTGGGTGATTGAAATGTGTGCTCTTACAAAAGCTTATACAGACATTTTTCTTGTATGCATATACATGCATATCAATTAATCTAATAAATGAGATTATTTAGGTCTTGTGCATGTCCTGAATAATTGTTTCACTGGCTTAATCAAATTTTATGTCATTTGACCAGACACTAGTAATTATATCTGTATAATGGTAGTGTCAGATGCCAGGGAAAGGTTGAGAATGAAATTTTTCATATAATAAAATATCTGTTTGATTCTTAACGAGGTATAATACTTGCAACTGGAAAGCTTTGTTCCTTGGCACACTAGCTTATCATTCAGCTTCAAAATTTCCCTATTCTCATATAACTTTTGCCTTCTTTGGAATTCATGTTTTCCCTGTTAGATATTAAACTAGTATCATATCATAAAGTACAGTTGTACATGAACTGGTACCATTGGAGAGCGAAGAGAGCTAATGAATTCCTTGAGGATAAATATATATATAATATATATATATGTACTCTTCTTTACTCAGCAGTTTAATAGTTGCTTTTGAAAAAATAAACATATTATTTCCCTGTCATTTAAGTGGTAATGGTGTATACATTGATATTCTGCTTATGTGGCAGCTCATGATGTTTATTACATAGAACAAATCCTACTGTGGTGTTTATCATGTTTCATAGTTGTTGTTCATGTTAAGTGAGTGTTGTTATCATAGGTAATAACTAAAATGCATAAAAATCTGTTTGTGCATGCGTATATTCATTGGTGATAACTATCATTTCTAAATAAAGAAAGACCCAGATAGTTTCTTTGGCAGCAGTTGATAAAGTAGTTATAAATAGGTTTGTCCTCGTTATTTGATTATAGGCTGATATAAGCTTCATACCGACAACCATTAAAATGAGATGTTGATTGTAGGTGTTTGACTTAAAACTCTGTTGTCCTATTAATTGAAGAAGAATCTAAGTTCTTTTGGTTGGAATATTGCATACAGAAGCTTGCTTGTGGGGAAACCTCATCTTTCAATTCTTGACAATTTCACGTAGAAATCTCATTCTCTATCTATCTACCTTTAATAATGCATATAAAGGGGGGTTGGTTCAGCCTAGCAATTTGGTGGCTAGGCTGAACCAGCCCCCCCCTTTTTTTTGTTTTACCTCAATAGGGGAATACACAACATATTCATGTAAGTTCCTGAAGTATTGCAGGCCACCACCCCCCCTTTTTTTTGTTTTACCGACCAGTAGGGAATATCACAACAATTATCGTGTAAGTCCTTGAAGTGGCACATTGTTTTGTTTTTGCCATAGTTGAAGGAGACACCCAAGTTTTGTGATCATTTACAAAGAACACGTGGTGCATCAAAATCAGCATTCGAAAGGGCTGGAAAAAATGATAGCATGTTTGGACTACATCACTGTTCAGAATTTGAGAAGAAAATTGCACAATTGAATTGAATACTTTGATGAGGGAATTGCAAATTTAGGTTCCATAGCTTATTTTCTACTCACCTTCCTGTTCGTATCGGTGTTATTTCCTGGCCAAGAAGCCTTTTATGGATGATGCTAGGGTGCACTCACTTTGATCCACTATGTGATTATGCTTTATAACTGTTATTCTTCTAGAGGTAAACAATGATCAGACACAGAGATTGGATTTATTGTTATCCATGTCACAAAGAAAGAAAACAACAATAAAAGCAAAGAAATAGGACAGAAATGATAAATTAATGACTTTCCTTGGATGGTATAAATTGTCCGTCTTTGGAGTGCATGTTGCTATAATTTATATCACATACACAAGTAAAGAGGTGATTTGGTAATAATCATTTTTCTTGTCACTTTTTACGAAGAGTAATATAATAATCTTCAACTGTTAAATTGCAGAGCCAAAAAATAACTTGTTTTGATCACTGAGCGCGAAAAGCTGTTGTGATATTGTGTTATTTTGTTAGTGCGAAGCAATCATTAAATACAATGATATCATTGACCTCAATGTCATATGGGAAAGCAAAATAATGATCAAGGAGAAAGAGAAGCGTGAAGAGAGAAAAGAAGTGGGAAATGAGAAGTAAGACTCATCTAATTGTATAGATAGAACATCTCCGATCTGCACAACATTTATTTTATTACTACTGAGTTATGATGAATTCAAAAATAAGAAAATTTACATCCCTAGCCTACATATAGACAGTAACCACCTCTCTGATTTTAGAGTGACGTCTTACCATGTTGCAGTATATTAGTTTGTTTCAGAAGGCGAAAGAATTTCATGGTCATTATTTACTAAATGTTTTGAATTATACAAGAATCTGAGGATTTCAACTTTTGGTTATACTACAAATATATGAGTTATGCCTTTTAAGTTATTGATTGTTGGCTGGTTAGACTGCTGCTTTTGAACAGCTTTTTAAAAATATTCAACGTTAATTGGGAATACTGAAATAATTTTTTCTTGCAGCTGGAGAAGGAGGCTCTTTCTAAAGGGGTTCCCATAGGTCAAGCAATTGACATAGACATTCCGCCTCCGCGCCCTAAAAGGAAACCACGCAATCCTTATCCTCGAAAGACCTGCTCAAGTGTGCCTACATCACAGGTTGGAGGAAAGGATGGAAAAGTTTTGACTTCAGGTTCTTCTTTGCATTGTAAGCGAGTATTGGACTTGGAGAAAGAATCAATTTCTGATGTGAGATTAATTTTTTCTTCTCTTCGTTTAAACTACTGTTCATGTTCCACCAATTTATTTCCCTTTGTTTGTAATAAACTTATGTTGTTTGTTAGAGGCCTGATGGTGATGAGAAACCAACTTCTACAAAAGAAAATCAGGATGATAATTGCTCAGAAGTCTTTACAGTTCCCCAAGAAGGGCACTGTTTATCTGTTTCTTCGGTGAACAAAAATTCTATACCAACACCAATGGGGCTCAGAGACTCTTGCACTTTTAGGGAATTTGTTCCTTCACTGAAAGAGGTAGTAAATCAAGATGAAACTCATCAATCTTATGTCACTGTTGAACTTAAAGGAAATGAGAAGTGTGATAAACCTGATGCCAAACAGGCACTTCAGGATAATAGCACGAGCAAGCCCTCAAACTTGGAGAGCTTTTGCCATTCACATGATAAGCCAGTTCATGGAGAAAAAACAGGTGATTTGAGTGCTGCAGTGCCTACAGATGAGATGCAAGCTGCACAGAACTACCCAAGGCATGTTGCTGTGCACATTCTAGATGGGACCCTTGGAGCATATACTCAAAGTCTTTCCGATATGCCTTTTCAAGAGTCAGTATTTCACCCTGTTGGAGAAGCTCATGGAGATTCTAATCCGTTCACAAATCCATCTGCATCTGCTACTGCTGAAAATCAGAGTACTTTGCCAAGATCTACTATTCAATCATTTCCAACTTTTCATCCTCCCTTCACCCCATTCTGCCTCAATGAAGATGACTATCGATCATTTCTCCACATCTCTTCCACTTTTTCAAGTCTTATTGTGTCAACTCTGTTACAAAACCCTGCAGCCCATGCTGCAGCAAGCTTTGCTGCCACATTTTGGCCTTATGCAAATATGGATACTTCTGCAGATTCTCCTGCATGTTCACAGGGAGTTTTTCCATCTAGACAAATGAGCTCTCCTCCAAGTATGGCAGCTATTGCTGCTGCTACTGTGGCCGCTGCCACTGCGTGGTGGGCAGCACATGGACTGCTTCCTTTGTGTGCTCCTCTTAACGGTGTGGTTACCTGCCCACCTGCATCTGCTACTGCAGTTTCATCAATGGATACTGCTCAAGTTCCAGATGCCAAGACGCAGAAAAAAGATGACGCTCTTCTGAATCCACCCTTAGAGGATCAACAACCGGACCCTGAATATTCTGAAGCTTTGCAAGCTCAAAATTCAGCCTCTAAGTCACCCACTCCATCATCATCAGATTCTGAGGAGAGTGCAAATGCGAAGCTCAATATTGCATCCAAAGCTGATGATCAAAAGGCTGCTGAAGAAAATGAGCTTCATGATTCGAGCAAAACAAAGAGCAGAAAACAGGTAGACCGCTCCTCGTGTGGTTCGAATACAGCATCTAGTAGCGACATTGAGACAGATGCATTAGAGAAACATGAGAAAGGCAAAGAACCTAAAGAAGTTGATGCAAATCATGCAGTCACTGATTCCAGTACTCGTCGCAGCAGAAGCAGCAGTAACATGAGCGATTCTTGGAAGGAAGTTTCTGAAGAGGTAATTGCGAAGTCTTTTTGGCAAATAAATCTCTGATTGTTGTTGTGGTCGAAGAAAAATGATTTTTGACTGTAATGTTTCAGCATTCCCTGCATCTCTGCTAATATTTACTTGTATGTCAGGGTCGGTTGGCTTTTCAAGCACTCTTCTCTAGAGAGGTATTGCCACAAAGCTTTTCACCTCCACAAGATCCAAAGAACGACATGCTTCAAGACAACATAGAAGAAGATAAGCAAAATGCCAATGAGAAAGATGGAGGTACATTACTTTTAGATCTCAACAGCAAGACAGGGGGTTCTTGTTCTGGCCATCAAGAGGCAGAGAAAAGTGCATTCAGCAGCGTCAAGAACATTGTGGAGGTGGGGCTGCTGACCATCGGGCTTGGAAGCGGGAAACTGAAGGCTCATCGAACTGGTTTTAAACCTTACAAAAGGTGTTCGGTAGAGGCCAAAGAAATCAGGGCTGAGAACACCGGTGGCAACCAATCAGAAGAGAAAGGTCCCAAGAGGATACGCTTGCAAGGAGAGGCGTCCCCTTGAAATCCCATGTTGCATGCTGTTTATCAGGGGAAATCTTTGTTAATTTGCATGAATTTCTAATTTTCCTGGCTATCTACTTTGATTTCCATGTTTATTATCGGCTCCAGAACACGAGACATTTTCGTGCGTGTGTGGGTACTGTATGTCGACATTTGACTTATTTGCTTTCCTCAACTTATTCAACTTCACTTAAGATCAACTTCTTAATAGACAGACAACAATCATTAAGTGTTGAAATAGGCCTGGGTCTGGCCTCATTTACTCCAAAGCTACGCTTTTTCAAGTTACAGGGATAGATATCTTGCACACAGATTGATCGTGAATTGATGCTCAGTTGTCGACACCACATAAATAATAGGAAGTATTACAAGTTAATATCTTGCTTCCTGCCGCTGGCTGTCTGCTATATATTTCTCTCTGCATTAGATTATATTTCCAAATAAAGGTTTCCTTCGTCGGAGTCTATTAATTGTTTGTAGTGCAGGGCCAATGTGTTTACTTGGCGGCGGAATCTGAGGGTGGCTTATGAGAGGGGTGTGACATTAGAAGAAATTAAGACTGACGAGACTGCAAATTAGTGATATAGCTCTGTATTCGCTTCTCATCTGAAGGAGTTAACGAAAATGAAGGGCACAGAAGGCAGAGATTTGACAGGTACCCTTCGTTTTGCTTCTCCCACAAGAAATGAAAGCATAAGCGTTGCTATTGAGATAGATTCAGTTTAGGCTAAAATAATCCATGTGTAATACAGATTTGAACGATTTAGTAGTTAAGAAGAAAATAATTGACAACATAAGAAGAAAGTTCACTCAGGGCACCAGTTTTCCCGAGAGAGAGTGCTTTTTGATATGGGACTTCCATGGCATCAAGCATCGCAGTAGCACCTGCAATATATTTGACAGGTACTTCCGAGTAAAACGCAAACCAAGTACAGCAAACGAAGAGCACCATTATTACGGAATATTTATTGAGCAGCCTAACCATCCATATCTCGTATATTATACGGTAACTTTCTTTGCTCGATCAAAGGCAAGGATTAACCCTGGCTCTGCCCACTTACAAACAGAAGGAAAACAGTCTTTGATACACATATTAATCCAGCGCAAAAGATTTAACAAAGAGGATGGTTTAACAGAGAGGTCTCAACCATCCTTAGGTTGCAGCAGCAACTATCATATCTGTATTCATAGAACACCGAAGCTTCGAATTATAGATGGCTATGAATTAAAAACAAAAACCAAAAGAATTACCTTGCAAAAGCAAAATCCCCCATCTTCATTTCTGGGTCACTTCATTGGTTGCCGGGTAAGTTCTGGCAAGTAGTAGCAGAAGAATCATAAAGACATGAACCATATATAATAAATGTCTGATTGTGATTACAAACCAAGTATACAAGTGATTTTAAATGTCCATAACATAGAGGTCACCCAAGAATATCTCTTTTATTCCCCGGATATAGGAACATTTACAGAAGTATGAGGTATACATGAATTTCCCTCGCAAATTTCCAACAAAATTTGAATGGCTCGTACTCAAGCACTTGGACCATTTAACCACAATGAATAGGATGATGGCATTCGGTAGAGAATCTCACTACTGACTCCTAGAACAATACTTTAATGACAAGATACAGTACCTCTGGCTTCAAATCCCTATGAATGAGATGCTTTTCTTGAAGTACTTGCAATCCAGCAGCTGCACTAAGCAATTCACAAGTTAAACAAACAGAAGTATTTTGTTTCCACATGCACCGAGCAGCAGTATCAGTAGATTAACCATGAGCTACGACAAGAAAACAATTTACACTAAACCCACTGGCATAATCCTAAACATTATTTATTAGAATCAATTGTTTAAGTTAAACAGCCAAACAAGATTATTTGTAAGGTTCAGCACATACCCAGTTGCCCAAACATTTAAAATACTTATTTATCTATAATTGAACATTGAACAAAAACATCTAAAGCAAATATGATTTGTAAGTTTAGATAGAAACACCACTGACTAATCTATCAAAATACCATAGTTAATTCAAATTAAACAGCCAAAAGATATGTACAGTTACATCTATGTACCGAATTGTCTCATAAAATGTCTTGCAACAGCCTCTGATGCTTTTCCATGCCTGAGAATATAAGCCGCAAGATCACCTCCATCACAATGTTCCAATACCAAATAAATTTTGTCTTTAATCTGCCATAAACATTATAACGGATTATCGTCATGAAGAGAAAAGAAAAACATCGACAACCAACCAAACCTAAGAACACCAAACATAACAAGTGGGTTGTAATGATCAATTGAAGAGACCTCGAAGGCTTCAAAGAAACGGTTAATGTTGGGGTGATTGATTTATGCACCCAACTGACGATGTCTAGTCTTCCGCACCACCGCGAACGACACCGACACCGACCGGATTCTCGGCCCCCTCTATGTAGTCTCCTATCAACCTGGTTTGGGTCGAATCCGTCACCATAGTCCTCACTTCAACAAACGACAACACACAATACTGCTTCTGTCCGTCTCTCGAATTTTTTTTTAATTTTTTACCGTTGCTGCTTGTTGCTTTCTGTTGTAAAATATCATGTTGTTGTTTGGATAGTTTTTAAGGATTGCCTGTTATTTCGTGTCGTAAATTCGTGATAATATCCGGTGGTGCTGCTGCTGTTTTTGTTTTCCTTTGCGTGCGTGCATGGAAACGATGCCAATGGTAGCCGGGGACAGAGAGGCACTTTTCGGAAAAAGAAAGAGAATGCTGAGCGAATTAACTATTTGACTTGTAGCTTCTCTCTCTCTTTCGTCCGGGAGAGGAAAAACCTTTTTGACCCGGTTTAATTAGTACTTTGTTTTCTACTAATATGCGTCACTGCAGGAGACCATTGGACTGGATTTCATGGGCTGTAATTGGGTGACTTCGGATTCAAAACACTCACTCACCCGACAAATTAAGATCCAAACTTAGTTGGGGTCCTTGTTTGCATGCACACATAACAACAAAAGCTTGCTTATCCTCCCTGCCAATTTCTGAAGTAAAAAATTTCGAGATCCTGGCGCGTAAAAAGCAAAAATTTTAGCATCTCAAGCACAAAAGATTCCGACAAAACCAAGAAAAGTATAGCCGTTGGGCCGAAATTTTGCACCACAAACCCAGAAATACACACCACAGATGTCACTGCTCAGTAAGCGATGCCCATCGAGCGTGGCATTTGAGGAGCATTGGAGATTGAAATTTTGCAGTGTACGTAGTTTATAGTAAAGTAGCTTTTACAAGATAACAAGTAGATCTGACATTCCGTAATTCTCAAACTACATGCATGTATATAAATTTACATTAGCAATGCGGGAATCGAAAACCCACGTAGATTGTATAAAAGTAGAGCCAAATTGGTATTATTTTGTTTTAGTATTGAGAGTTCAGCAAGGCCATTGAACTGAGTTGGAGTGCTAAACGCATATGCCACCCTCCTATAAAAAAACACGCAATTCCATATGATACGGTATGAACGAGCTGTAACCCATTGTAGAGACCAGTCGTCTCCTCTTCTCCAACTTCTATGGCTGGCTCCCATCCACTGCACACACTATTCTCTTTGCATTCCCACCTTTGGATCTTGCCACTTGTCCATCTGGGCCCACCTGATTGTGGGTCTCAAATTTTAGATGGCAGGCACAACGCTACAAGTACTGAACGAACGTGTTCCTTTCCTCGTTAATGCTTTCTTCTTCTTTTAAGACCTTTCCTCCAAATATTCTCCGGTGTCTGCAGTCCTGTTGTCCCGTCAATACTCTCACAAGCAATGCTTGCTCTGTGTTTGACTTCCTTTATTCTCTTCTCACTTCTTCACCAATCAACTATTTCGCATTGTGTTCGAATTCGAGGGCCAAGACGAGATCAACTAATTCAACCACCTCCTTCGCTTCCAAATCAATGCAATGACACATGTGGCAGTTTTCATAATATCCCATTCCCATTTCACTTGAACAATTCTTGTGCCTCAGTTTCTACTGCTTTTCAGCTTTCTTGCTTGAATTCAACGACCCTTTACCTCAAAAGCGATACTCAGCGTTATCGAGTTCTCGAGTTCTTCTCTGATGGTGTGCTAGTTGATTTTCCGGGCATCATGTCTTGTCGTCAGTACGATGATTTGAATTCCTTCGGTTTTGAAAGAAATGCCTACTTTTCTGTATCAGCTGATAACGTCATTGCTCTATATGATTGTGAGGATTCTTCCTTGTGTAAAGCGGCTTGTGAAGCAAATAACTTGCCTGGTTGTGATGGCGATACCGGTGATTCACCTGCTTGTTGTTATCCACTGTCTGATCACAGTACATGGCATGTTGGAGATGGGTTTTCTGGTTTTTCCAAGTTTGGATGCCGGGGATTTTCTTCTTGGGTTGTTCCACGTGGAACCAGTACTGGGAAGCGTGGTGTCAAATTGGAGTGGGCAATTCCCAGAAACACATCCATGGATATTTGTGCTAGTAATGCTAACATTGTTAACGCAACAACAGTTGAAGCAGGCATAAGGTGCTTGTGCCAGGATGGTTTCGTTGGCGACGGTTTTGCAAATGGAACTGGATGCTTAAAATGTAAGTATTTATTCACATTTTCTTGATTATGATCAGGCTTTTTGGTCGCACATATCTTCTACTTATGATGAGAATTGACATCAACTGAGGCAATGTCAATATCCGTGAAACGCTTTGTGCTTTGGATCTAGCATTTTCAAATTATGACATTCATACGAGTTTTCATCACAACTGCTTCCCGAGGTCGGGCAGTTGATATAGCCGCCTTTTGCTTCAATCAAATGAATAATGTTAAGGCAAGTGGAATGCATAGAAGGTAAAAATATTCGGGCATTATTAATTACTAAGGCGACTTAGATGCCCTGGTTCACTGAATTAATGATTAATGCATCTAATTAACACCATTAAAGTAGATCATGCCATTATCTTTTTAAGATAAAATCATCGTGAGAGAGGCAGCAACCATGTCCTGATTCAACCTTTTTTAAGAGTTTGTGCGCGCAACGTTTGTGTTTTATGGCACTTGTTCATGATCAAAATGATAACATTTGTCCCATGTATCTGATTTGTTTCTGACAGACTGCTTCAAAGATGGACGGGAAGCATATGGGAAGGACTGTTCGACCAAAAAAAAATGAAAAACAAGTCGTAATTGTGGCTGGTAAATAATCCTTAATAGATCCCCTTTTGTATAAACTTCTTGTCGCTTTGGAATTAGTGCATGATAATCGAACTATTATAAATATGCAGGTGTTCTAGCTCCGGCGTTCATCATTGCCTCCTTATTAGCATTATTTTGTTTGCTAAAACGACCTGTTAAAGCGGGTGCATATGACCAATATGACCGGAGTCATTTTAGTAGTACAATTTCATTTCGGAAAGCTTGTAGAACTCGATTGTTCACTTACCACGAGCTAGAAGAAGCTACCGGGGGTTTCAAAGACTGTCAAAAACTTGCGGACGGAAAAAATGGTTCAGTTTATGCTGGGATCATGGAGGATGGCTCACACGTAGCTGTACAGAAGATTCAATGTGAGAATGAAACAGAACTTATACAATTCTTATCCCAGGTTGAACTTCTGTCAGCAATTCTACACAGGAATTTGGCGCGTGTCCTTGGATGCTGTATCGACTCTGGATTCGTCCTACTTGTAGTCTATGAATATCCAGCAAATGGTACACTGGAAGAACATTTACAAAAAAGCAGAGAACAGAAAGCTGGCCTCGATTGGTATAGGAGGTTGATCGTTGCTGCTGAAACAGCTAATGTTCTTGCATTCTTACAGTATGAGATTTCTCCTCCAATTTTACATCATGACCTCAAATCTGGCTACATATTTCTGGATGGAGATTACTCTGCTAAAATTACTGGATTTGGGTTACTAAGCTCTAGCCTTGAGATTGGATCCAATTCAAACAACAAATATGAAGGCATGCATATTAACAAAAACGATGTCTATGACTTTGGTGTGTTACTTTTACAGATAATTGCAGAGTGCAAACAATCAGACCAACCAACAGTGGCATTACAAAAACTAAGGAATGGGAAAATAGAAGAAATTGTGGACCCATCTCTTTATTATCACGAGCAACCGATTTTTCGAAGAGAGCAGATAGAAATGGTTGCCGACCTTGCAACAAGGTGTCTGTTATTTGGCAGAGATGGGAAAATTGGTATGATAGACATAGCAAAAGAGCTGGCACGCATTACAAAAGAAAGCATTGATGGAGGCAGCAAGAGGGGACCTGTATTGGAGGAAACCTTTTCGAATTCAAGTCTGTTGCAGATGATATCAATGTCTCCTGACTCTATTCATGTGCCTTGAATTTGCCCTAGAACTTAGCCGAGGTGATTGACCACTCCACTGAAGTTGCCCTAGAACTTATTGTAATTTGTGTGGTGGGGCCAAACTCTCTTAAGAAAAATCTGGGTATCAAGTGGATTTGGAAAATTTTTTGAGGAGATTTGTATGGATTAGCGCAAGCTTAGCTTCTTGTTATCGATGTATGTATAGAATATGAATGAATGAATACTTGTTATTTATTTCTTCTGGTAAATGAATGATTCAGCAAATCTTAGTTTCATATGTCAAGGGTCAATAAAAACGAGTAATTGGTCTGATTTACAGAGACCAATATGCGACTCTAAAGAGGGAAGCTCAAGGACAAGCAAAAACAAATTAACGAATAAGAGTAGGCAATAAACAAAAAATTGAAGACATTTTGACTCACAGGTTAAACAAGGAATCAAGCTGTACAGATATTGTCACACTGTTGGACAACTGAAAGTTATCGAATCTTCCAAGTGTTCTCCATCAAATGCTTTCTACATTTTTCTCTAGAAGTTATGGAACCGCCTAATATAGCTGTAAGGTCATTCCAGGCTACTATGTTGTAATTGAACTTCAAAATAAAAAAACATTTCCAATGATTTCATATGGGCAAAAGGTCATTTTCGTGGCAAGAATTATTGCACGATGTGGGTATTATTTTTAACTCATTAAAATTTATTTTTAATCCGTAATCAATCAATTTTTTGAAATTCCGCAAATTGTCAGTGAAGATGTGATGGCCGGCTACCCAGAGGCCTCCTATCAATTTCCCATCAGAACGAGAACTCAGACAACTTTGACCGGAACGTTTGACCTCACCGACCCTTCTCTTTTTTTATTATTCCAAATTTCCATGGTATCTTGCCTCGTATATTTTTCACACATCCAGAAACAGCAGGGTTAGGATCTCCGCCTAAACGCTATCTTCTTCACGTTTGGTTCATATTCCTCGTTTGTTCTTCAACAATCAAGGTACGTTTAGCCGTTTCTTTTTCTACAGTAATTTAACAATGTGCTTTTCCCTAATTTGTGGATTGCAGATTTGCCCTTTTAATGTCTGTAGGTAACTATCTTTTATGGGTACTTTTCGAAGTACATGATTTTACATTAGATTTATGCAATTCTATTGGGTATCATGTAAAAATTTTGGACTTTGGTTGTAAATCACATAAAGCATCCCCTTTTTGATGATTTTATGTCTTGTAAATGATTTATCATCCAAAAATAGTAGTGCTGATGCATAGTAATCAACCCATCGGTTGAGCTTTGCTCTATGCTGGTTTAACTTAGTTGTTTGTTAAAATATGTAAGGCCAAGATCTCCCGGTTAATCTTTATCATTTGGCTCTTACACTAACTTCGACGAACTACAAAAAGGGTTTATTAGATTGGTATCTATTCCCACTGTAGTGGCTAGTTGTATTAATATTTAATTGAGCAGCAGATTACCTGAATACAATGTTCACTGATTGTGAGATGTTGTCAATGCTGGACATAATTTATTCTGGTTTGTCCGGTCATAGATGAGCGAGGAAGCGCATGGCAGTGAAGTTGTTGAAGCTCCACAGCGTAACGCACCCCATCTGAATGAGAGAATCCTCTCATCTTTGTCGAGGAGATCAGTTGCTGCACACCCTTGGCATGATCTTGAGATTGGTAACCATATAATGACTACTCATAATTTATTTGCATATAAGAAGAGTTGGGAAACTGATCTTGTTTCAATATTTTGCATGCAGGACCTGGAGCTCCCTCTATTTTCAACGTTGTATGTCTTCAATTTTCAAAGTTAAAGCTGTATGAATAGCCTTAGAGTGATAATTTGTTAATGAACAGAATGGGAAAATGAGGACATGATTTCGGCTATCTAACATCTGGCAGTAGGTGTGGAGTAGATAAAGGCATTAAAATTTCACTCATTTTTGGGAATCAGGAAAAATATGTCAATAAGAAATACAACTTATCAGATGTTAATATGCAAACTGTTTAATCAGATCTTTAGTTTCTTCCTCAAAATTTTGGTTTGTGTTTCCTAATAATCATTTATAAGTTGTCAACATGAGGTCTTTATCTTGAGCAGTATTTTTCAAGCCTCAACTATTACGTGTTAAGTATCTGCTTGTTGAAATGTGGGTTCAAATTATTCAGGTTGTTGAGATATCAAAGGGAAGTAAGGTCAAATATGAACTTGACAAGAAAACAGGATTGATTAAGGTATGAACAAATTCCTTTCTCGCTCTGCCTCTTTCCTTTTTCTTGCTTAAATTCATTGTCTTGCAATTGTTCTTATTGTTTGAATGAATTCTCAGGTTGATCGAGTTTTATATTCTTCTGTGGTCTATCCTCATAACTATGGTTTTGTCCCTCGTACATTATGTGAAGATAACGATCCATTGGATGTCTTGGTTCTCATGCAGGTAATATATATCTATCAGTGTTATCAAGGGAAATGCTTATTAGTCTAATTAATGATGTATTGATGAAAATTAGTACTTTCTTAAATGTTGCATAGACTATAAGCTTTTTGCACCTATTTCCATCTAGTTTGTAAAATCTTTGTTTCTATGGTTTTTAAATTTTTCCATATATCCTTGAATACTAAATTGCCTATTGTTTCTCTATGTACATCACACAGTTGAATTCCCAAATTGAGTCCCTACTTGCTATTTCTCTGAGATTCATGCATAATATTAATACTGATATTCATAGACACTTTATTGGTAATTTATACAGGAGCCAGTCCTTCCTGGATGTTTCCTGCGGGCCAGGGCCATTGGATTAATGCCTATGATTGATCAGGTGCTCTATTGAGCTTTGCAAAACCAATCTTTAGGCACTCCTTCCTTAGTTTTGTGCAATAACCATTTTCCTTTTTCTGCTTATTCAGGGTGAGAAAGATGACAAGATCATTGCAGTTTGTGCTGATGATCCAGAGTATAAGCATTACACTGACATCAAAGAGCTTCCCCCTCATCGTCTCTCTGAGATCCGACGTTTCTTTGAAGATTGTATCCTTTTCAATTTTGTATCTAATGAACTTAATAAACAATGTAAGTTTAGTTTAAACATTGTTTGATGCTTGGCCTACAACGCAATGAATATTGGTTTATTAACACATTTCATAGACAAGAAAAACGAGAACAAGGAGGTTGCAGTTAACGAGTTTTTACCTTCATCTGCTGCTGTTGAAGCCATCCAGTACTCAATGTAAGTCACCAAAATGAACATTTTTTGGGTGAATAACTACATTCTAGTTATGAAGGGAGTATACTGTCAAGATTAAGGAAGGGAAAATATTAAGTTCTAAGGCATTACCTTTGACTGCTAATCCCCAGTCTAACGGAGTACCAACCTCTAGATTGTCATGACTTCCACCTTAGTGAGGATTTCCTTTTACTTGTTGCAGGGACCTTTATGCTGAATACATTCTGCACACCCTGAGGCGGTAGACATATCTGTTTGTTTCTTTAACAATGGAGGGAAATCCATAAATTTAAATAAGTCATGTTGTCGGTGCTTTTTGAAGATAATACAAACTTAAATGTTATTTCATTTGTGTATTTTTGATTATTTGTGCTTGTTTATTTGAACATTTTAATGAAAAGAAATGATGAATGAATATCTATTTACCTGATGTACTTTGATCTGGAGCCTCATTTGACAAGGGTATTCTACAATTTACTCGGAGTATCAATCTCTAGATCATTCAATCACAATGCACTTTAGGATCATGAACGTGCTTCATAAAACTTTGTTCATAATTTATATTGCTTTGATTTTTTGTTCCCATATGAAAAGGAGTACACCAATTCCAACAGGAGTCTACCTGGGTAAACTATTTTAGAAAATTTCAAGTTAATACAATTCTGTGGTCAGAACAAGTTGTAATTTTTGCAAGTGTATAAATTATAGACTAATTAAGAGTACAATTGAACGAGTACTCTAAAAACTTTTTCCCACGAACAGAAGGGCATGGGTCAAATTTCTTAGCCAGCATATATTTATTATTCAAGGTTAAACCTGGCAAATGTTTTGAGGTTCCAGTAAGCTTGCACTGCACAGCATCAAGTAAAGGACTTCCAAATTAGATGCTTTTGCTGGGAGTGCCTTTATATTCTGCCTGTCGTGGAAATCATTCTCCCAGATGATTGCTCTCCACAATGGAACTAAGAACATTTTAATGCTTTGACATGAACTAAACTAAGTACGTCAGCCTTTTGCTTTGACAATTCATCTTGACCTACCTTCACTAAGTCCCCAGTCTGAAAAGACAAAAGGTTCATTGTCAGGAGGATCCCATACAAGCACCTTGCAGATGAAGAGTATAGGCAAGAAGTAGAGATATGATTTGTTTGAGGAACGATGGATCCCTGCATAGGCTTTTTCAAATCACTGGACATCCGAAAACTACGATCGTATACTTTACGGTTTTCACATATTCGGGTCATATCAGTACCTTTGTCAAGGACATCAGTGGCTGCACATTCTTGGCATGATCTTGAGATTAGTGCTCCATATAATCCTCTTATGGGATCCTCACATGCTTTTGTTTTCTTAGAAGATGTGTGCAATATTTTGCATGCGGACTCGGGGCTCCCAACATTTTCCACCCTGTATGTCTTGAACATGAAAACGAAGAGCTTTTGAGCTTTTCATGTGCTATCCATTTTGAGATTCAACTATTACAGTTCGCCTTATCTTCTTGTTCACTGGTTTCAGGTTATTGAAATAACCAAAGTACGTAAGGTCAAATACGAACTGGATAAGAAAAACAGTACTGAATAGAGTAGGAACAGTTTCTTTTCCCTCTATCTTGCTTTTATTATGACGATCCGCTGGCTGATTTAGTTCTCATGCCGGTTACTTATGAACAGGGTGAATCAACAGTTGGATACCTCCGTCATCATGGTTAACTCCGCCCATAATTACCACGGCAAGACCAGACATTATTCAGCTTTGAATGTTACAACCGTATAACCAACCGAAATACATTCTTCCAGAAGATGTGCGTTCAACGATAATGAATGGCAGCGCGCATGGGGTAACAACTCACTTTAGATACCCAGATACATAATAGAACTTTGATGTCGTAGAAACAATGGATTCTTTACGACTTTTGTGAATTCTCCAGAAATAAAAAATTGCAAAAATTGGGTTGCCTCCAGTAACAACAATAAGAATATCACGATTACCATTTATTCAAAAGTTCCAAAAGAAGAACTGCAGCAGAATCCTTTGCCTTTTTCACACTTGGCATCGGCTCTCCTACGCATTCATCAGTCCATCCCCTATCTGTAGTATTCACTCGAACAGCAAAAGTGAACCTCTTCGCATGTGCTGGGCCACCCTCATTCACACACCTACAGGAGCCAAGGTAATAGATTGTTCACACAGGTTTGCTAAAATGTTACAAGAATATCAGCAAATATGCTAGACGTCACTTCTTACTGATAGAAGGGCATAGGCCAATTTCTACGCAAGCAGATATCATTCAAGGTTTGCCTCGTAAAAGTTTGGTTGCCATTTTTCTTCCTCTTCCCATTTTCATCACCTTTCTCCTTGGCTTCAGCTTTTTCCTTCTCTTTCAGAGCAGCAAGTGCATTCCTAGCAGCAAGTTTCTGTGCCATCTTCTTTTGTGGATTCTGAGCAACTCCTACCTGGACCCCATCTATAAAAACTTCAACAGTAGCCAAATTACCACTTCGAGTGGCTTTATACTCCAAGCCTTCAGCTTGTTGCTGGCAACGTTCTTGTAGCTCCCTTACAGGATGCATTGGGAGTGTTTCTGGAGTTACCATTGGATGCAATAAAGGTTGGAAAACCTGGGAAACCATACAATTGGAATGAGCGGTAACTTGTTAGATCAAACTATCCCTTTAAATGCTTATTATGGAAGAAAAAAGATGGGCACCGACAGTTGAGGGACAAATGATTGGATCCATGTATCAAAAAACTAACCTTCCAGACAATTGCAGTATCTCGTCCAGTGTCAAGAAAGATGGCACCAGCAATAGATTCTACAATGTCACCAAGAACTTTTGGAGCTTTGCAATCTCCTAAGCCAAAAGAGTTGAACCCTGGCTTTGACAATTCATCTTGTACTTCCTTCACAAAATCTCGAATCTTAAAAGTAGAAGATAAGAAAATTATGTCAGGATGACCCCCAATATTAGCACCTTAACTAAGAGATAGAGAAAATCAGTCGCGCCCAGGATCACAAGTCCAATCAGTTTAACAAAGTCCAAGAGAAGAAATGAAATGGCAAACCTGTCTTTCAAGGGCACTTGATCCATGCCGAAGGTGTACATGGAGCTTATGTTTAACTGCCACCCGAGCAAAGTTTTCATTGTTTACAGCAGCAGCTCGTAAGTCAGTCAAACGACCTGGTGGTAGATTTGTATATGTGAAAAATAAGTGTTTCGTAATTAGATGATCTAGAACAGCATCGCCAACAAATTCCAATCGCTGGTAACAGGATACACCAGAAGATGGTCGAGAAGCATGAGTAATAGCTTCTACCAAGAGACCACGATCATTAAACTTAATGTTCAAGGCACCTTCTAAGGCATCAAAGTCGACACTCCTAAGTACACTTTCAGGCACATAGGATGGTCTTATTGGGTATCCTACCTCTTCAGGATCAGCCTCTACTTGAATCCCAATCCATTTCATGAGGTGCTTAGCTGCATCCTTCCCAGCTTCCACATAATAAACTCCAATGAGAGCTTCAACAACATCCGCCAGTGTCTTGCTGGAGAGGACTCTATAAGAACTCGAATCACTCTCAAGTTCACCATCTTCCATATCATCATCTTCATAATCATCATGGTTGCGATCAGTTCGTGGTTTGTTATCCTCAGTGAGTGATTTCTCCCGGTCAAATAAGGATGAGTCTCCATCCTTTGTATCCTCATCAAACACAGGCGGCACTCCAGGAGCAGCCCATCTAGATGGTGCAAAGCGATCTGCTTGGATGTATGACTGAAGTCCCTTACTCAGAGCATACTGATACAGAACCAAATTACTCACCATTTGCTGTCTCATCCTAGTTAGTTGACCCTCATGTTTCTGAGGATATTTGAGAAACAGAAACCGACTAACAACCCATTTCAGATAAGCATCGCCCAGCAGCTCCGCTCTCTCATAGCAGAATGTCTCCTGGCATGAAGCTGCGGTCAAGGCTTCCAGAATCTGCAGATAATCAAGGTACGCATCAATTAACAAGTAGTTGAGAACTACTTACACCAGTCACCTCAATTATTATAATACCTTCGTAGAAGGGACCGGATAATTAATTTTATCCTTCAGTTGAATGGCAAGCAGCATACTCTCAACCCTCCTCATTATTGAGGGTAACCTCTGTGCACCTCGAACCAGTGATCCGGGAAGTGGATGCACAAAACAGAGTTCCGGAGGTAGAAACACATAATATGTTTTGTCAAGAGTCTCTTCCTCTTCACCTTCTTGTGCTATACAAACAAAAATTGCCAACTTAAAAATACACGAAAAAATTGTGACACAAACTAACTCTTATGAGGCAGGAGATGTTTCTTTGGGAAAAAAAAAGGATTCCAACCTTCTGTGTGTTCAAATCGAGGGGATAAGAGATTCTTGCAATAAGAAACACCGCGTCCTCTTATTAAAGGTTGTTTCTTAAATATTAGCTCAACTCCATACCTGTCAATGATAAATAGAAGAATTAATAGCCGAATACACCCTTTGTTGCTCAAGAAGAAAAAGAGTTTCACCAATCAACAAGAAATTTGAGGAACAAAGCCCTAATTCCCATTTATTCACATCTAACAGTAGTAAACTATTTCCTTCAAAGATTAAGATAAGCTTTCCCCCTTCTTCAAGCACAACATCTGAGGTGCATTAAGGCTATCCAGTTCTTGTATAAGAAGCATGCAAGCCACATAAACAGCCAAAGCTGTTTTGATTTAAAAGAATAATAGAACAAAAGGCTAAAAATAAAGACACCAAGCTATAAAATAGCAATGGTGACCATACTTTTGCTTGTAGTAATCAGCATATGAGCTGTACTCCAGAGGACCAAGATAGCCCTCTTTTCTTGGGAATGCAGTCTCTGCAGTCATATCATAGCGAATTGACTCCACATAAAACCTCTTCCCTGAGTGAGCAGCTGTTACAATTCTGCCTACGAGAGCTTCTGCAATAGCACATGAATCAGCCATCATCAACTTTTCTTTGGGCATATCCACATCATGCATTTGCAAAGCATCTCGATTAGGAACCAGTCCAGAAGCTTTCACAACATCAAACTGTGCTACAGCTCCTCTGATGCCATATGTAGGATGGGATTTCTGTCCAAAAGCTATGCCATTACGCAACTTCCCAAACCCATACTCCCTTCTATCGCCACCTAGTGTCCTTTCATTCGTGCCAAGATAAACATCTGGTCGAGCTCTCTGAAGGGGATTACTCCATGCATCAGTTTTAATTATCTTCTCAACTAAATCCCAGTCAATTTCATTCATAGGATCTACCAACTTATCGCTAATCACAGGGACAAACAAGTATGCCTTAGCAGGATCCCAAGGGGTGGTGGAAGGTTCAACATCCACGTCCAATACAATGCTCATTAATCTTACATGAAAATTTTTAAGGGATGCCAGCTGCACAAGAGCAGAACTTAAACTTTCAGAAGAGCACTGCAAGCCAACATCTAAACAAGGAAAGAAAAATTTAATCCTATAACTACTCTAATAATTCAATCAACAATCAACCTGACTTTCAGCAATATCTATTGACCCCCTGAAGACAAGAGATGCCTTTGTAATAATGGAACGAGCGATAAATAGATCCATCAACATCGATAACACCTGTTAACAACAAATGTGGTCAGGAACACATTCTGGAATTATCCTACATGCTGCTGATACTTAGAATAAATTAAATTACCTCTGCATCCAGCTCACTGCCAAAAAGTACTGCAAAATCTGAAGCTTGAGTTAAGAAAGGATCTTTTGAAATGCCAACATTTACACATTTGACAGCATACATGTACAAATGAAACAATTTGGAGTCACTGCAACCATCTCTTCCAGATAAGATCCATTCTCCCTGAAGGAAGAGTCAGCATGTACAAGCTGGATTAGAAATCAACTCATAACAAGAAACCCTCAATTTGTTAGTATTTGAAGACAAGATAAGAGTTTTATCTGTATATTTTTTTAATTTTTCTTTTTCTTTTTTTAATATGCAACAGAAAATTATATTTTTAGATGATATTTAATAACCAATTTAGCAGCCATCTTTCTCTTCTATTAATTCATTCATTCACAGGTAAAACATAATTTGCATTTGCCCTGGCTTTCAGTTAATAAAAGCTTTCATATTTTCTTAGTTTTCAAGTTTTCCGCTTTCATTTAGGAAATGAATGATCTGCAAAAACCTTTCAATTAAGGTAGTTCGGATTCACTTCTCCAGTTACGAATATCTTTTGCATGTCCTAACCAACCTAAACAGAAACTGGAAATAATTATCAGTATTTCTTCAAATACACTACTAAGGCAAGTCGTTTGGCAGTTGTTTCCCAAAATTCCTAGTGCTGCAATTACATGATACATGCCACATGTTCCAATAAGAATGTTCAACCATGCTATGAGAATTAGAGTAAAAGATTTCAAAAAAAGATATTGAGGAGATGGTACTTGACAAACTATGCTAAACCACCACAGCATTGCCTTACAGAATTTGAAGATCCAGCCATTAACAAATATGACAAATGTTTCTTATTTCTGATTTTCCATAAATAGGTACAGGTAAAATCCATGTTACATACAAGAAAACTAACCTGAAGTATGTCGGCTACACCTTCAGGATAGAACTCCCTATGTCTAGCAGTCCCAGGAAGTGGTTCTCCTTCGTCATTCTGATCAACTTTTTCTTGTTGTTCCCCACTACCCTTGTCTGGCAATAGCATGTCAGTAAATGCTCCCATCTCGTGGAGCTTCTTGCAAGCAGCTAAACAAACAGCCTACACTAACATCATATATTAAACCATGTGAAAACAAGGCAAAGATTTTATTATCAATATAACATAAAAAAATAGCTTGCCTGTTGAGCAAGGCGCATTGAACTGCACACAGGACCCTCAAGCTTTTCAAATGGTGCATTGCATGGGAGTTGAAGCTTGCATGAGTATTCAGAGGGACCACCTGGCTTCTCGTGCCTCTTCATTATAAATTCAGGACGGAGTATTGAATACCTGTTAAATGGATGCAATGCAAGTAAGCAATAAGTTAACATTCACCCAAGATCAGTGTATTGTCAATTTAATAGTGGTAGGCAGCACCTGTCACTGGGCAGCTGAGAGCAGTAAAAATGGACGAGTCCAACGGCAGAATTCAAGCTCACAACAGCACCGGTAGACTCCACCTGGTACACTGTACCCGGTAATGAGTCCACTGAAATCAACCTTGAAGTATCCTTAAGGTGACTAAGGTCTGTTCTCTCAATTGCTTCTTTTCTCAGGGTCTCCTCACTATTCCTAGCATTCCTTAAGAAGGTGGCATGAGATAAATTTCCTCTGCAAATAAAACAAAAATTTGAGTTTTGTAATATCTAACACAAGTTAAAGGAAAATTTCAGAAATACACAGATCCCTCACAAGTACCTCTCAACCATCAAGATGTAGTCTGACCCAGGCTTTCTGGCACGACCTCTCGACTGAATATATGCCAAGACAGTTTTGGCAAGATCAAAGCGAATAACAACATTGCATTGCCTAATGTCAAGTCCTTCCTCAGCAACACTGGTGGCCACTAACAATGTCACCTACCAGACAAAGACAAGCGTTTATTATACATCTACAAAACTACAGCTTCTGATTCTTTTTTTTTAAAAAAAGGTCAACAAGTATAGCATTTAGAAATACACGGCCATCGCGGAACTTTGCAATTGTGTCCTGCATTTGACATGTGCGCATTTCTTGACTATTGTTGTGCCCAATCAAACTTGCACACCTAACAAAACTTAGAGATGGAAGCTCTGCAAAAACCTGCCAAAATGGCAAGCCATTGCACATTATTTTATGGAACTTTGTAGATGGCCCAACTAGTAAAGATGCAGAGGAAACAATGTGCATTGACATATTCAACCTTAGGAAGAACTAGAGCAGCCACAACTCTCTCAACAAAGATGATTGCACGGAAATCCTCAGTGTGCTGATATCTGAGAAGTATTTTTATCAATGACTGCACCTTTGGGGTCACTTTTCCATCAGCTACAGCAGCTCCTATTATGACATCAACATGCTCTCCACCAGAGACAACTACATTATACAAATAGACGAGCTTAGAATATATTTTATCATAATTTTCATCATAATCATATGCCTAAGTATAATGATATTAAGGAAGCACAACAGATAAGTATAATGATATTAAGGAAGCACGACAGATAAAAGACTTGTTAATGCAAGTTGGTTAGCTCACTCCGTGGTTCAGGAACTCATTCAAATTCACCTGGGCTCCATGACAAGAATAAGAAAGTTGGGGCATCATTACTTTTACCCCAAAAATTTACAGACACTTTCAATCAGGAACTACTTTCTAATTAACTAACATTATTCCTGCTACATTTCAAACCTTGCCATCCAAATTTCACCAAATCACTACAATGATCTCCCTCCTCTTTTTTCTGCAAGGAAAAGTGATCTCAAATCTACTTAATAAGGCCAAAACAAATCCCAAGTTTGATCATAGTAGACGAGGCCAACACGTTAAGTTGCTTGATCCTACTAGATCAATTTTCAAAAACTAAACTCACCTTGACAGTCAGGTAGCTCTCCCTCCTCAATCTCGGCAGAATTGGTTTCATCATGAACAATACCATTTTCTGAATCTCCAACTTTCGCATCGTCATTAGAAACAGCACCTTCTACTAATTCACATTGTAAAAGAGAGACAACTTTACTCAGGTAGGATTCCTGAAACTTGATGTCGAGTTGGTAGTTGGCCCTCTCATCATTTTGTAAGGCTGTCAAAAAAGATTGTGCTACCTACATAATAAATAAAAGAAAATAACTCCACAATAGTTACTACAGTTGACCGAGACAGATAAAACTTATGCACAAGATGTGATACCTTGTAAGCACACCACTGACCCAGTTCACCAAGAGCATAATTGATTGCCCTCAACTTTTGTATTAAATTAGCAGCCCCATCACTTTCAGTTCTTTCAGATACTCCATAAACTTGGCGAAGCTCTTCCCTGGCCCCAGCATCTCTAGCTCCCATAAATTGCCATTTGCTTCTTCTAGAGCTTGATTGTGCCGCTTCTTCAACAGCTGCTTCCATTTGCTTTATTTGTTCATGAAGGGACCATAAGCTTGCAGCTTTGTCATATTCTACCACAACTTCTGAGGGCATTGGCACATGCTTTTCCAGCTCCTTGCGATCTTTTATTGTACAAACTACCGAGTCCAGTTTACTTTCAAGATTACGAATCTTTATTGCACAATCGACTTGACTTGAAACACCTAAATATAACATTAATGTATATGGCAACAACAAATCACTTCAAAATCATTGGTGAAAGAAAGAAACTTCAAAAAGCTAATTGAGAAGAAAAGTTTTATTAACAAGATGATAGAAACTTCAAAAAGCTAATTGAGAAGAAAAACTTTGTTAACAAGATGATCCAACAGAAAATCAATAACTTCAAAAGAAACATGAATGGAAGCAAAGAAAAGACCAATGAACATAATGAAAGAAATACCCTTCAAATTAACAGGAGAAGCAGTCATTCCAAAAACAGATGGTCTCTTCTCTTTAGGCGTTGTATGATAGAATTCAGACATTACTAACGAATATGGATGTTTCTTGACGGCATGATGACACTCATCCAAAATAAGGAGATTGATTGCTTCCATTTTAATTATGCTGTGCCTCAAAATGTTCAACAGAATTTGAGCTGTCATCACTAACACCTGTAGTAATAAGTGCATTGAACAAATTAAGTAATGAGCAGGCATCATTTCAAGTTACAGAACCAATACTAAGAGTATCTAACTCCTAACTGTAACTGAAAAATAAATTTTGAAAGAGAATAATGAAGTTTCCCCCAGGCCAAAGTTCGTTCCCATCATTCACAGCAACTAATAAAGGATATTGGCCACAAAGGGGAATAGTAAAGTTTCCAAGATATATAATTGGTTTAAGATCACAAACAACTGCTGACATATAAGAAGAGGAAGAAAAAAGGGACTACCCACCTGGCGGCAGAATTTTAAACATATAAACACTGAAAAGAAACACCAAAGAAACAAAGGGAAACTTCTAGAACTACCTGTTTAGTTTCAAACTCACGCTGCCACCTCTGAGCATCCCAGAAATCTTGACCCATTTCACCACAATAATGGCCCACTACATAACCAGTTTGATCACGAATAACTTCAGCTTGCTGGAATTCAACACGCACAATGACAACTTTCAATTAACACAATCAATTATTACACTATAAAACAGAACATGGTTTCTAGGATATAATATCTATATATATATACTACCTGATATACCAGCGGAACTTTAGGAACCAAAAAGACAGCCAGCATTTTCTTGTTTTGCCTTTCCAAATCATTGCAAACACTTCTAATTAGAAGAACAGCAATGAGTGTCTTGCCCGCCCCGGTCTCAAGAAAAGCTATTGTATTTTTCTTCTTAGCCTGTTCAAGAACATCCAACTGATACTTGCGTGCTTGCTCCTCTGGCACTTTATCCTTAACCTCAGATTTCTTCTCCACCTTTTCATTGCATTCCTGGTTTATCCCATTGGCTTCCTTTCCTTCTCTGTTATGATCAGCTTCCCAAGTGCCTAATCGAAAAACCATCCCAGTAGACCCTGACCGATCCCTCTCCCAATAACCCCTTGATTCTCTATCTTTCAAATCCTTCTCCCTTCCATCTCTCCTACCACCACCACTATAATGTTCTCTTCTCCGGATATAATCCCTATCCCTTCTATCAATCTCATCCCAATCCCGTGACCTTTTCCTACTAGAAACCTTATCCCTGTCCCTAGAGCAGTATTGCCCTCTACTTGAATACTGCCTGTCATTCTTGTAACTACTAATCCGAGACCTCTTACTACACCTATCTTCACTGTCAAAATCACGAACCCTTGATGCCTCATGAGAACTCTTCCCATTATCTCTATTCACTCCATTCTCCTTCATCAAATTATCCAACAATCTGTCTCCTCCTTTACCGTTAATCAAACTGTTGACCCCACTATCAGAACTTTCCACCTTCCGTTTTCTTTCCAGATTCTCTCTATCATTACAACCATTTGACCATGATATAAAACCATGAACTTGATTCTTGCAAACCCCGGATAATTCATTTTCGCACCAACTCTCAACAGTACTGCAATCTTGAACCCCATTCTTTAATAAATTACCACTATTATTATTGCTAGGCATGCCACTGCCATTCTTGATACTGTCAAGAAAGTAATCAATCCCTCCAAAAAAATCATTACCATCTTGATTTGAAGTATTATCGACTGAATCTTGACCAATTGAGGTATCGAAATCAACAAACTCATCAATAAGGTGACAAGAAATGTCCTCACAGGCATCTAACCAGTAAGATGACTGATTGGATTCACCACCACCGCCTCCGGTGACTGAAACCCTAGCCTCACCCTCCATTTTTAAATTAAAAATAATTTAGTAAAATAGAATGAACCTCACCAGCAAATAGAACACTACAACCACCAAACGTATCAAATCTTTAAAAATAAAGCCAACATCTCAAAAAAAGCAACAGGAGCATAATACGAAAAACAAATGGATAAATATATAAAAATTATATATATAAAAGAGCCGGTACAAAACTGGAGGATCTTGATTTGCAGAAAGAAATGAACTCAGAATGAACAAGAGAGTGAGGGAGTGAGTTTACAGATTAGGGTGGATAGACCGTTCGAAACACGCAAATAGTTGAGGGTGGGAATATATATATATATATATATATTCTGAAGGAAAATAATAATAATAAATCACCCGTAAACTTACTTTTGTGTGTGATTCTTTGAGATTCGACGGTCTATCAACGCCCTACTCTGCCACTCTCTCTCTCTCTACTTTTCCTTTAACCCTTGAAGCCAAGCGTGCCCGTTGCTTGCTGGGTTTTTAGTTCTCTACTGTTCCTTCTGCGGACAGCCAGAGTCATAAAGAGAGTGTTTTGTTTTTCTTTTTTCTTTTTTTAAGTTCTTTAAAAATGTTTTTTTTTAATATATATATATATATATATATATTTTTTTAATTTTTATTTTGTTTCTCTACACAGAACAGAGGCCAGATTAAGGCGGTATCGTAACAGTGGCAACGCGCGCGCGTTTACCTCGACTGCTAAGACCCGTGGATGTAAGAAAGTGCCAGCGTAACAGCACTGTCATGAACACTCTCGTAACAGGCTTGTAAATATGCCACCTCTTCCTACGTGGAGTTATATGATGGGATGGGGTAGTCAGATAAGGGATTTGCACACGATGCTGTTACGGGTAAGCGATGTCGCTTTCTACTTTTCCCAGGGCAAAAAACAGAACAAGCGCATTTCTAACCCAAAGTTCAGCGAACACGTGTCCAGTTGCAAAAGGGCCACCACTTGTGGAAAGAATCCACTATCCAACAAGGGTCAAAGGTCAAATTCCAAGGAAGCTTCTGGACCGTTTGATTTATTCTGAAAGAGACTAAAAAGAGGGGAATTATTCTGTAGATCAGGTTGAATATTTTTTTATCCTGCGTCCATCTCTCTTGGAGACCACCAAAATGGGTCTAGTGGCACCGCCTTGATGGATTGGTGAACTGTTGTGTTGTGCGTTGTCTAGTGTGTCATTCAGTGCATACATCAAATTACAAATTAAAAAAACCCTTGTTGACATTAAATTCTGCCGTGTGAGAATTGAAAATCAAATGTGGGTTTCCCTCTGACGTGGGTTGGGTTGTTGGGTTGCTATAATAATGGTATTAATTAGGGCCCGGATTGCCGCGGGGATTGAGACATTTTCACGCCTTCTGACCGTTGGGAGTTTCAGTCCCTGTGCACGCCAGTCTTTAATGGGAACCAAAATTTCTTTCCCGAAAACTCCAAACACAACGTGTATTTTTTGTCAACAAGAGTCTCTATAATGCGAGGTTTGGTTTAAAGCAACCCCCTAAAGTAGTGATCAAGCTGGAAATTGGGTCATTCTAATCAAAGACCAAGAGACTAATTCTCAAGCTTTTGAAGCAGCGCAACATGGTTTTGACGTTGCTGATGCTTTTAGTCTCTGTCAGCCGAAGGAAAAGTAGCTTTTTTTTGGGCGAGGGTCAACAAGTTGGTATTAAAGTGTGTTTTTCTGGGACCCGATAAATAGGGATTACCAATTACAGGCAACGATCAGAACAGAATTCAGTTGAAAGCGAAGCAACAAGCAATTCGACTGCATATCACCATCAATTGGACCAATCTTTCAAAATAAACTGTAGGCTCACCACAAGGCGGCAGGCCACTTCTCTTACCACGGCCTTTTATCGCTGTCATCTGTAGCTGGCCAGCCTTTACTTTCAAACGGGCCCACCAACTCTTTGTTTAATAACGAGCCTATCACCAGTCTTCAGTGGTCAAAAGTTGGGTAATACTAAAGCCACCGCATTGGTATCTGACTACACTCCATTCAGTGTACTCCTCTGTTGCATCCAAGCATTAATCCATTATAACTCTTTAAATCACCCATGTCAATTTACAATTTTTATTATTTTTTTTTATTTTTTATAAAAAATTACAAGTATTATTTTATTAGACTAATAATTTGTCATTTTTCAATTACAACTAAAATTTAATTACTTTTAATATGAATTATTATTAGTCGATTAATAGATACTATATCACTATTTTTAACAAATTAAATATTTTTTTGAATAAAATTTAAATTTTTTTTTAAAAAAATTAATTTACTTTTTATTGTTTTAATTTTTAAAAAGCATTTATAAATGTTATATGTAATATTTATTTATTTCAATAATTTCAAAAGTGAAGTGAGGAAACACAGCGCGGAAGTTGGCTGAATGGTTTGTAAGTTGGCTGTGATCAAATCGAAAAGCAACTAAAACATGGTCCAAATATGTTGAAATCTAGTTAGAAGGACACTAGATTTCGTAACATATTTGGTATTCGATCGTCATAGATCATCATCATCATCAAATCATATGTGAATACAAAATCAGATCGATCACATGCAGTGCAAATCTAATTCTTACCAAAATTTTCTCTCTCCCATATCTTTGGGCAAATCCCCACGATGCCTTTTTAAAGTGCATGTGGATCACACAAATCTGAATAAAGTTTCAATTATCAAGTGAGAGTAGGCTGTCCATTCATCCATCCATTCCCCCTCATCACTTCAGGAATTGCCCAGAAAGCATCTTGTAGTTGTACCAGTGAGCGAGTGAGTGGATGGGTGGATATGGATTTGGTCCTTATAACACCAAAATGTTTAATGCAGACCTTAGTTCATCAGAACCAGAGATTTGAAGGGGAGTGAAAAACAGACATATGCATAAATATAATAAGGTAAAATAATTGCCTGAGAGAATGGAAAGGGATGTCAGCGGTGAAGGAATTTTGGTTAAAGTAATTGAAAGAGAGAAGATTATATATTACAGAGAAAATAGGTAAATTTAAATATAAAATGGTACCGCAGGAACATGAATAAATGAGGTGGGGGGCTAGCCGTGGGCTATGGGTCATCTAATGAAGAGGGAAAGCGACTTGACAGCCAGAGAGTCTCAACGGTTTCTCAGAGCCAAGGTGGTGTTGCAGTAGCACACTATACTAGTGTGGGGTTATAAAGAAGAAGAAGATGATGGTGAAGATCAAGAAGAGCAGCATCTATATACATGTATAGAAGCTTTTAACTGTGCACTATAATTATATGCGTATGCATGCAGCAATTGCCTGCCTGGTGCTACAACAGCTGTAGCTACTGGTGAAAGCTGCAGTAAGAGGAGCCCCCACAGAGTGAATGGGAATGGCATAAACCAGAAGGAATTATGTGGGTATTCTCGTCTTCTCTTCCCCCCATCCTCATTGAAGTTCTCTTTTAGCTACATGGTTGATTTGTATGTACCCCTAATTCTACAATATACAATTCTTCTTCCGAACATTTTTAATAATAATAGTATTATATTCTGTATAAATAAGAACAGTCGCCAGCTATATACATAGCCTCATAGTCATACAGATCAAACTCAGTAGATAGGCATCTAGTATTCCTAGACTACGGGGTATGTGGCCATTGATGTTGGCAGATTATCATCCTCATGAAATGAAATGGATACCCACTATCTTGATGGAGACCCATGCATCCATGATATATTTTACATATATCATCAATATTGAGTTTCTATTCGAAACATATTATATATATATATATATATATATTATATATTATAAATATCCATCTGCTTCATAACAAAAAATTTAATTGCTACCATCGTGCATCATGCGACGCGCTATGTATCTTTATATATAAAAGCCAAAACCCTAGTTTGCTCAAGGCTGGCTGCATGCTCCCCCTACACCGCTAGTTATCAAAACTTCATTATAATATCTACTCTCTCTCTCTCTCTCTCTCTCTCTCTCTATATATATATATAAACATATAAACAGCAGTGCTCGTGTATGTATATATATTAAATTCAGAAAGTCACTTGTTAGTTTGAGGATAGGGAAATTCAGGAGTGAATTGGGAAAGTAGATATTGTTAGAGCTGCAACCTTCACTGGAGAGTAACTGGAAAATGATGGAAAGGAAGGAGTAAGGGAGGAGAGGGAGAGGACAATGAAATAGTCTGTCAGGTAATTGGATTCGAAATAGTAGCCAGCCTTGTAATTGCTTAATGAGAGAGAGAGAAAGGGACAAAAAGCCAGCAAGCAGAAGAACTATGAAACAATATAACCGCCAACTGGATCGATCATATACCAGTGCGTCATGTGTGTGCGTCTGGTTGGTTTGGGTTGGGACTCTCTCCTTCTCTCTCTAGTTAGGGTTGTGGTCCTGAAACCTGTGTCTCCCTACTCCACCCACCTATATATATATATATATATATAATAATCACACATATACCGTACGCAAACAGTATTATTATTTCGTTACTTAATTATTAATTAATTAATATAAAGATAGTAATAAATGATTTATTTTTTAACGAATAATTAAGTAGCCAGCAAAGAGGGGAACGAGGACTTTTCTTCATCTGAATAAATGATGAAAGAGAGAAGAGAGAGGTCCCCAATAGCATGCACTAGGGTTTCGCTAGGCTTTAGCTTTAAAAGAGGTAGCAATACAGCAAGCCCACCCCATCCCCTCCCTCCCCTTCCATCTTCTCTCTGTGCTTTGATGTTAACTTATGATATTTCCTCGGCAATTCTCGATAAACGATACTTACGACCTGTTTCTGTGAAACTATATATTATAACAATAATCTTACTCATTAATTAATATCGCGTTACAGTCACAGTACCCATTTACATGCTTCCTAATCAACGAAAAAAGTTCACAAAGTACCGGTGGGTTAGGTTAGGTAAGGTAAAGCAACAGTACTCTGATTTGTTTGCTTCTATTCTTTTACTTTTGCATTTATTCTTTACATCAACACTCAAATCCTTATCCTCCGAACAATGAACCTTTACAATGCAACTGAACTAATTAAGCAGATGGCCCATATATATACCTGGTTATGATCTGAATGTGTGTCCACCAATCCTGCGTTTACCCAATTCAAACAAGTGGGGCTAGTAGTTTAGGTACACGAGTTGCGAGTGGAGTAGAAGATTAGGGGCGTATGCCTATGGGAATTATGAGCATACCAAATTACTTATATAATACTATGTTGTAGTTATAATTGGTTGGCTAATTAAGGGCTTTAGTCAACGTTATTTCAAGTTCTCTCACGAATCACGAAGCACAAGTCTTTTATCACATCTAGTCAATCCTATCCCAGGGATGATGATGCGGGGAAAATGGGAATCTCCAAGACTTAATTAATTGACTGATTAATATTTAATTACCCCTATAGAGGTTCAAAACTTGAGGCTTATATAACCATGCATGTGATCCCGAATATATCAATCGTCTCTCTTTTCATTGTCTATGTATATGCATCTGTACAATAAAACAATATGGTGGCTGGAAGGGTTCTGTCCAATTCTATAAAGTGAAGATTGAATTGGACCACATAAATCAATGGCCACATCCATCCTACTGCTAAACCACTAATATTCTGCATACAAATTAATCAATACCCAATTTCCTTCTTCTGAATTGTATAATATCAACCGTGAGATTAATTGTACACTTCAATGACGCAGTAATACCATCAAGACATTTAATTTCCAAGACATCAGCTGCTGTTCATATGTTCAAACTGCATGGGACTTCTTATTTTGTTTATGTAACACCCTGACGACATTCGATGTTGGGTTAACATAGATAACTCAATTTAGATTAATTAATTAATTGTAATTGAAGGTGTGGTCAAAGTTAACTAATTTGTCTGACATTGCCCAACTGAACCTAAAGAATGTTGTTGCAGTAGCTGTCCAAACTTGCTTCAAGCAAAGTAGCAAGTGTTTCAAACGTCCAATGGAGAATGATGCAATTAATTAACAACATAATGAGGTGATTGATTGGTTAAACTAACATGTTTCCTTAATTTCGAAATGCCCATTAATTACCAAACCACTAGCAGATTAGGTAATAATTTTCTCGCAGTCATAGGTACATGCAGTTTTGAGATACTCGTTGATGATTTTTTCCACCTTAATTTTAATTATTATTTATATGAAGAAGTAAAATATAATTCCTGGAGCTGTTCCTGCATCTTGGTGTATTGGCGATTCTCTGTAAGTCCAAAAGAATAATTGAAGGGAATGGAATGTGAAAACAAGTTGAAGGTATTGATGAAACTGATAAGAGAGCTGGGCGAGGGGAGTTTGTCGAATAGTGATCGAAAATAGAGGAATCTTTCGCACAAGTTGGAGTAATAGGAGAGATCATATAAGGAGGCGCCAGCAGTGGCAGAAGCATAACCGGGAGGGTTCTAATTGATCTTTGTCTCTTCTAACTTGTGCCTCACAACTTTTCTCACACTCCCAGGACCAGCACACAATCAATACAGTAAAGTCAAAACCCAATACAATCTAACTACAATATGCATCTCTCTCTCTCTCAAACAACTGGCCGATCTTGCCTTGCCTATATAACAATAACAATACAATAATACAAGTAATAATAATGGGGGCGCGCAGTATAAGACTTGTCAGGGGCAAGCTTCATCACAAAGGCTCTTATTGCCAAGGAGACCAAGATGCCATTAAGTTGGGTCTTAGTGCAGAAGATAAAACAATACAATTACGCACACGGCACAGATAAACCGAACAAATGATGAAAAGGACAATCTCACATGAGCCGAACCAGATCAGTCATGGGCCCCTACGCAGTATAACCCCCTTCTCTCTCTCTCTCTCATGCTCATTCTCACTCTTGATCTCATAGTCGTGGGGTATCTTTCTATCTTTAAGAACCAAAATGAATTTATTTTTTTTAATTAGTTTGCTTCACTTTCTTTGTCTACAGAACCATTGAGGGAGATAGCTAATTTGCCAACTCTCTCTCCCTCTCTCTCTGTCTCAGTTGGGTAGCTAGTCCTCTCTTCAGTCTTCATATATAGTTCAACAACAAGAACAACTTTGGGTCTTGTGTTCAATCATCCATGGCCTTTTCTTGTTTAGGGTTTTGGGTTTTCTTAGTCAAAGAAGAAGGCACCGACCGTCTGTTCTTTTACTGAAACGGCTATTCTTTTGTTCCGGGACCATAGAGATCTGATACCAGGATCATACAACTAAGAAGAAACTGCAATTCACAGGTCTGTTATTGAATTATTTCCCACTTTTTGTTCTTTATTTTCTTTTTGGCCCTTTTATTTTATGCTTATTAGATTTTCGTTTCTATTTTCATTTCATTTTTCCAAAATCCAGTGTTTAAAATATACTGAATTGATAGGTGGATCATCATGAACTTTGTGCAAGAAGAAAGAGGGTATTATAACAGTGAAGAAGAAGATGAAGATCAAAAAGAGATGAGAGAAACCGGTAAGTTCCCTTTCGCTTCTTCATCCTCATCATCTGTTTCTTCTTCCAAGTACAGAGCTTTTGTTCCTCAGCATCACCACCAAAACTTATGGCCGGGGAACTTTGTTTCTCAACAAGTGTACAAAAGACAAGAGACAGCCATCAATTTGGACAACAAAGTAGAGCTCATAGATTCATCACTGGGAAATAATGAAGAAGCCAGTGCTAATGGCGGTGATAGTAGTAGGTCCATTATAATTGAGAAAGAACATATGTTTGATAAAGTTGTCACTCCAAGCGATGTAGGCAAACTAAACCGTCTTGTAATACCGAAACAACATGCCGAGAAATACTTCCCGCTTGACTCTTCATCGAATGAAAAAGGCCTTCTGTTGAATTTTGAGGATCGAAACGGCAAAGCATGGCGATTCAGGTATTCTTATTGGAATAGCAGCCAGAGCTATGTCATGACCAAAGGTTGGAGCAGGTTTGTGAAGGAGAAGAAGCTTGATGCAGGTGATATCGTGTCGTTTCAGCGAGGAGTTGGAGAGCTAGGCAAGGATCGTTTGTACATTGATTGGAGACGCAGGCCTGATGCTCCAGATCCCACAGCTCTTGCACAAATGCAGCTTCAAAATCAACTACAATTTCAACAGTCGGTACGGTGGGGCAGACTCTACTCGTTTCCCCAATCTGTCTCCGTTCCAAGAAACTATGACCATTTGCAACGCATGTATTACAGTAACATTCATCCTTATTATCATCAACATCATCATCAACAACAACACCACCACCAACAGATTCTCACTTACGGTAATGCGCCGGTACAGTATTACCTAAGGCCATCAGGTTCACAGCAAATTGAAACAATGCAAGAGGGAGGAAATGTCCCCATGGTGATTGATTCTGTGCCTGTATCTCACGGTAAAACTTCGGCCAAAAGGCTTAGGCTGTTCGGTGTAAACATGGAGTGCCCTACACAAGATGAATCTTCAGCCACTATAGTTCCTGGAGTCACAATGAGTTCAGTAACTCCTCATTTGACTTCCTCTTACTTTCCTCCTCACCAATCAAGGGAACCAAGTAGTGCCTCATTGTCCACAACGCATGCTCAATATTCAAATAAAGGAAAATCTGCCTTGTCTTCTGATTTGGATCTATAAGCATATTGTGTGCGTTTGTGTGTATATGTGGTGATATGCAAAACAAGAGAAGAACAATACAGTGAATGGTAGCATTTCTCTATGTTGTTTCACATGATCTAATCGCCACCTGCATTTGAAGGAATGTAGAAATTCTTATCATTTGGATTTTCTTTTTCTTCAAATACATTATATTAGTTGAGTTTTGGAATCTGAAAGGTTACAGATGAAAGAAGGTGCGTGCAATCATATCGACCGAATCTTTCAATTGTACGTGTAATAATTATACGGATGATGAATGAGTATACCCATATATATATATATATATATAATATATATATATATATATATATATATTTTCTTTTACTAGGACCTGGATTTTGCAAACTGCAAACAAGCTATTCTTGCAACCCGGTTTGTTGGGGATAATTTTGTTCCGCTTTAGTTATCAACTCTCTCTCCACTGACAGCATTTTGTGATAGAGCTATCTAGCTAGCAGCTGATGGGTAGTTCAAAAGTTGTTTCTTTTCCCTCTTTTTCTTTCTCTTTTGTTTCTATTACCACGTCAGGTTAGTGTTCTTGCTGCTGCTGCTGTTGCTGCTGCATAGTTAAGGAGGCAATAAGCAGAAAGTTGCAGCGATGTAAAAGGTAGTATCTGTATTCTAATATCTAACTTTTCTATCTTTATATTAATTTCCACTTGCTATTTACTAATCCCGTTATCCTTTTTTCTTTTCTTTCTTGGTAATTCGGGTCTTCTCGATCTCTTTACAGCTACATTATTGTCTGGATAACAACATACAAAAACTCCTTTATATTAAAGGAGATATTCCCCGACTGAGCTATACCTTGGGACTCGTCTTCAGTGAAAGTCAGTAAGCACTTCAATGCTCTTGCTCTTATTTCTAATCCCGATACTACTTATGATTCAGTATCCATAAATCCCTGAATTTCGAGAGCTTGTGCATTGTCCTCAAGTTCTATTTAAGTAGCATTAGTTATTAAAACAAGTAAAAACATCTGGGTAAAGATTATTAATTAACATCATTTATATCTTTTAAAATGGTCAAAAATTACTGGTGAAACAGGTGATCTAATTAAACAATATAGTACTCGTGTGACTAATTGTACCAAACATTTCGGGGCCTATACAATTTAATTCGGGAAGCGTTGCACCCAATGCTAATCTTTGTTTAGGTTGGTTAATACTTCCAGCTCGTGAATAAATTAATGTCTTTAGCTTCCTACATGCAATGCATTTGAATTGACTAATATACTAAGCCCTCAAAGTACTTAGATAGAGTTGCACTTTGCCTTCTTGGTGGATTTGATAGAGTGGCACCTACTTTATCATTCCTTTAGTATATTGTATCATGCATGGACTTTTAATTTCAGCTTTTTATTATGTGCATGTATAAGTTTCTTGCTTTAATCAGCTTCTTTATTGTATTGTTATAACTGTCACTTAAATCATACATTGATATATACGATGCCATTTTGTTTCACAAAGGGGTTTGGTGGAAGGTCATAAAAGTACTGTTTGTGTCAAGGAAATCAAAGGTTAAAGAAAAATATACTGAATAGCAAGTTTTGTTAGTTATTATTAAGGAGAATGGAAAGCAGAAAACAAATCCAAACACATTAGATTGGTAATGTGGAGAACAAACCAATTGCATCATATATAGTAAGAACATAAATATGATAAACCCAAACACGATACATGAAATCATACAAAAACTCTGGGAAGTCCTTATAACTACTTATCTTCAGAAGTTAAGTTATGATTACTTTCAATAAGAAACCACAACTCTAGCTCTGTATTAAAAGTTGGGCTCAGATTTTATGTTTATTCTTTTCATATGTTCTTTGTAGCCCCTTGTTGACTAAGTTAAGTTTGAATGATGTGAATAACTATCTGAATTCTTGGAGCTAGCTTCATATATATTTCCTGTGGACGATATCTCAATTTTGGACAAAGAAATGTGATTGATTAATTATGAATGTACACCACTGCATTACAGAAAGAATGCCATGCGGGTTTCGTAACATATTAGGCTTGCCAATCAAATTATTGCCGAAACCAATGTTTTTATCATTGAACAAAGACATGCCTCATTGATGTTTTGAAGCTTCAATGTGATGAAATTTTGTTGATGAGTATTCTAGTATGGATATTTCAATTCAAGTTTTAATTTGAACATGCTGTGGTGGGGCAATATGCTTGGTTTAAAAAACCAGCATGCTATAAATATACTGATGAAACTGGAATAAAGACAGTATATAGTGATTGTTCTACAGTACTACTGGTACAAGTACTCCTGTGGTCTAACTTCACGTGAATTATCATCTGCTTGGAGTGGAAATTAATTTCCTTAAATGTTTTTGCAGTTGAGTCAAGTACTTATTAAAAGCTGTTTCAGTGCATGTTTATGAATTTGAGAGAAACAAACAAACAAAGTAAAAGAAAAAAGTTTTACCTCCTAATTGAGTGAGTGTAGAGGGGATGGATTACGTTTGAATTGATTCATGAAAGTGCATTTGAGGAGGGTTTCAAATTGAGGTACTAGTTTGTTCAACTGGTAAAACCTATCCGAGTGTAACTGTAACAGGAGGTGTTGGTACATTAAACTTAGGAAAGAATTTATTTTATAATCATGTACTTTTTGTTTTTCTAAGAGAGACGGAAATGGAAGATGATTATTCTTGTAAAAAGTAGGGAAATGGCCATGTTAGTCTGAATATAACAGCAATATTCGAATATAAGGGCAACATATGGGTTCAGTAAAAGCCATCAGAAAGAGAGAGAATGAGAGCAATACATTTCCAGATTTCTATTCATATAATCTCTTCATTCTTCTTTAAACACTTTCTTCTGCCCAACCCATGGTGATATTTATGAGTACTATCCTAGCTAGCTAGGGCAAATTATTGTCCATTTATGTGGCTCTAATTCTTTATATATACAGAGTTTAGAAGAGTTTTTGTTTCATGAGACAGATCCTCATTTAATATTAATATACGCGTACTAGACTTTGATTTATGTAGAGCATGTAAAATTTCTGAAGTATCTGCTGAGAGTTTACTGATATTTTCTGCATATATGCCAGTTGGATAAGCTATTATTTAATTAATATGATGATAGAAACGTATATAAATCTTCTGTCTCCTCAGTTTCATGTAGTTTATATGTGTAAGGACAGAATGGTGCATAAATATATTGATATTTCTTTTCAAACACTGCCTGAAGATTAAAGAAGTTGTATGTTTGAGTCCAGGAAGACTAGTTTGGCTGAGGCACAACTCTGGATATCAGACCATTCTTTCTTCCGGCTACGGCAACTTACCGCTGTTTTTGCTGGCGAAATTGTTGACTGAATGGGGTGGTGTTAAGTTATTGCCATCTGCCGATTCATAACTGTCACAAATAGAAGAAGTCAGGTTTCGTTTTAAATGCATGTATGCATGCATTTTTCATATTTTCTGTGATCATTCGCATTGATGATCGAATGCAGACAATGCAGTACTAGCACTGGAGGTGTTTTCAACTATACGTTTTAATATCTTTCCACAGCAATATCACTGTGTTAGCGTACCTATATAAACATAACATCTATAACTCTCGAAGCTTGTTCTCGCCAAAGACAATCAACAGATGAGCGACAAAAAAGAAAATAAATGAATGCCTGTTGTCTGTTAATAGATTCAGCTACAGGCTTACGCACAGCATTACTTTACAGCAACAGCACATGCAGTGAAATTAAGGCAATGCAAACGCAATCAGAAGCTTGACTCTATAACTCTATTCACACTTAATAAATAAGCACTTGCAATAACACACTGCGCGTCGGCACGCAATAGCACATGCCTGTTTGCTCCTGCACGTCGGGAATTAAACCCATCTGATTGATTTCAGTGTCTTTTCCTGTATCTTTTGGTTTGTTCTAATTATGACACCATTTCCATGTCGATGGAGCATGGGTAACTTTTATATCATGTTCTGTAACAAAATTATAAAGTAAGCATGGAGTCTAGACATAGCTAGCTAGTGTCTGTTAATGACATGTATAACATAAGAGCGGCAAATGGTCCAGTTATTGTTCCTTATTACAATAAATTAACAAGAATTAATTATATATATATATATATATATATATATATATATGCATGGATTTCTCTCACCATGATTATCCCTAGCCAGCTAGCCAAAAAGTCTTTGATATTAGGAATTTTCAAGTCGCCCCCACCCCCGTCCTACAAAGAGTCTAGTGAATAACTATATATAGGTTAGCTTTCTTTCATGTTTTTAGGCATAATCGACGGAGATGAAAGAAACCACGTGTGTTCTGACTGCTGAGTTTGCTCCTCTCTCTCTTTTCCTAATAAAGTCTCTGTGTGTAGTGTGCTTGTATAGATTATTAGGGCAGAATGCTTGGCAAAGGGAGGAACGAGATACTACCAGTAACATGGTCGGTTGGGTTTCGTTTAAAATTGAAATTGCATTTACATGGGGCTCTCCCTTATTATGCATTCAGTTACCATTTAAAGCACCTATGGCTCGTCGATATAAGCCCAACGGGAAAATTGTTTATTCCGAGGACAAGCAGCCAGTTTAATTAGACCTATGGGCCTGGCTCAATTGTGAGCTCGGTTTCTTTTACGGTGGGTTATCTTCAGTCACACTCCTTCGCCCAGTCCTCCGTTGAAACTATACGAAAGACAGCCGGAAATTGTGACGTGACAACAAATTATACAACTTCACGAATGCAAGCTTTAAACAGGATCGAGACTGGAGAGTGATCCTGTTTGTGTTGCCTTGTGTTTTGTGTGTGGGAAATGGAGTACAGTTGTGTTAAGTGCGGGTTTCGTATCAAAACTCTGTTTGTGCAATACTCACCTGGAAATATTAGACTCATGAAATGTGTAGTTTTGTTATTTTTGTTGTTTTTCATTTCTCGTTTAAAACTCTAAACTGTCCCATTTGCGAGTAATTAATCAACAACTTCCACTGATGGGAGAATTGCAGGGCAGTTGCAGACGAGTACATTGAATGTGAAATCATGGCAAAACTGCTCCTTCAAAGCTTACAAATTTGTGGCTGTTATAATTTGTGATTTTTTGTTGACTCGGTGCGTATCCACATGCTTTATGATTTATTATAGGTTCTTTTGATCGTTTTGATTATGCACAAGCCACAAGCTTGTAGGCTTCTGCTCTATAATGTGCTTAATGGTGAAACTGTGAATCTTGAGGTACATTTTGATTTAATATTCTCTTTGTTTTATGTTTATTTGCGGATATCAATGGCGAATGGTTAAGGGATATATTTGATTTATTGCGTTTTACGCAGTTCATTTTATTTCTTCTACTATTGCCGTGCATTTCTTTATAATACTACTTCACATTATTGTATTGAATATACTGCGAGATGGGTTTAAAACTTTTGTAACTTTGCAGGGTTTACTACGGAAGTCCACGATTGGTTTTCTTCTTCTGGATGCCTGTATCCATTTTTATGTGAATGAAATTCTTGCTTAATTCTTAGAACCGGTTCGTTAACTCTTTAAACTCTGGAAGAAAGAATATGCATGCAGAATTCCTTAGCAAATCAAGATAGAAGTCTGCTTTTGAGGCAAAGCACTGAATAACAGTGTCCATCCATGAGTTATTTCATGTATTTAGGATTTTGTATAATGCTAAATGAATGGGTTTATTAATGTCAGTTGTAGACGCTGAAGGATGTAGTTCTGGGGAACATTATATTTCTTGGTGTTTTTCTTCTCGCATCAAGGATTTTTTTAAATACATCGGCTGGAGTTTCCAGCTAAGAATATGCATTACTTCTATCCTGTTTTCATGTGTTCAGATACTTGTAGGCTGCAAGTTGCGTCTGCATCATTTGGCAAGTTGTTTCATCGAGAGTGTTTCCTGTCGAAAAACATGTCCTTAGTTCACATATAGTTGAAATAAGTATGCTGTACCAATGTATAGGAAGATAAGGGACAAAGCATCATAATAGAAAAGAATTGTGATCATTTTTGGTTAATAGATGATAAAAGCGTCTCTTTCACTTAAACCTACAGATTCTCCTTAAATTCATGTCAGAAATGGGGGTTTTCTTTTGAACTTTTTGTTTGTTTTCACTAATATATATTGTGCATTTGGAAATTCCTCCAATTTTACAGGTTCAAAGACTTTCTGCTTGCAGTCCTTATTTCAAGCTACTTCAAGATTTTTCTTCTTGTGATGATGGTATGGTTTCTCGACACCCTTTAATCATTTATATAGAACTCATTAAGACAGCGTTTTGAGTGGCTTTTTCTTTTTGCCTTCTTTAATATTCTTAGTTTTTAATTTTTTATCACTGATTCAAAGTCAATATATATGACTAATGTTGAGTTTATGCTTTGCAGGTCTGGAAATTTCCATCTTCTGTGATTTTCATCATTGATTTGTTTGTTTTATCATCCAACATGGTGGCATTAAAAGGTTAGGAATAGTTTTTGTTTTTTGTTCTCAGAAAAACAAATTTTATGCATATTATTTATTCACTGTCCGCATTTCAATTACCACACGCCCCTTGCATGGCATCTTTAACAAAATTAGCATGCATTGACAGAAGTTATGCAGTGGCATCAATGACAGAGTAGAATACTGGGGAACCATCAGGCAACATCTTTGAGGTTGTAGAAGTTAGGATGTTAAGGTTGGTTGAATGGAAGATAATATACATTGAAGAGAGAATACGGAGAAAATACTCTTATGCAGAAGGTGAGCTGCATAAGAATAAGATGGCTTGCGTATACTGATATTTTTCAAGATGTGACTGGTGGCATTGCAGTCTAAATGCATGAAAGCTGAGGGAAAGATAAATACTGTATGAACCAGTTGGTGAGAAAAGGTTTGAGGGCTAACAAGCGCTGATTTGACTGTGACTAACCAGAGAGGACGTTGTGGTCCCTGAGAGCAGTGTGTAATTCCTTGTCTTCTGAAATTCTAGCTTGGATTTTTATTCTTTCAGCTATTACAGAGATCCATAGATCGCAAAAAAATATAATGAAATTTTGTATGTATGCTTATGTAATTGAACTAAGCTTGATACGAACGTCAATTTTAGCATGGATTATTGATTGATGTTTGTCTTCTGAAATGTTGATAAGCCTGTTTTTCTGTGTGCACCAGTGATTACTGAATCAGAAAGGAAAAGAATTATTGGGGCCTTTTTGGACACTTATGCTGTAAAGTTTTTTGTCATTCAGGGGCTGGAGTTTAAGAACTTTGAGATACTGAAGACATTTCTTACTCTTGGATATTTTCCTAGTTGTACTCAAACATAGCATAATTTGATGTTTTGTTTATGCGAAGTTCAATTGAGAGTCACCTTCTAAAAGGCTATGGCAACCTGTTTAAGCATGCAAATTTTGATCAGTTCGTCAATTTGTTGAACTAGAATTGTCTACAAGGCCCCAAGTGTGTAACGCGAATAAAGGCTTCCCCGCTTCAAATAGCGATCCCTTCGCTTTCTCGTTTGATTTGGGTTACTGTTACATCCTATTTTGATTCTCGTGGTATGAAATGGCTAATAGTTAGCTCCATATTCAGATGGTGTACAGCGCAGCATACATACCCAGAAAGTAAAGAAACATATAATTTCACTTTCAACATCAAATATTCATGGCATGTTTTGGCCATATATAACACTTAACATTGTGGAAAGTTAAAATCATAGGCAAACTTATAACGAAGTTATGTTTTGTATACCAGGTATAGACATTATATTACAGTGAGACATGCTGTGAGATTCGTACCCACGTATGACTAGCACCTCAGGTGTCCCATTGTGATGAAATGTCGGGCTCAAGACTGGTAAAAGTAACATCACTCAGCGAAGATACACCATTTCCCTAATAGAGAATATGATCAATAGTAAACTAACAAGCACATTTCCAAGATACACCGATGGTGGATAGTTCTTATGGTCTAACGGAGTAGTTTCCAGGAAAATGAAAGAACCCTTTCTGTTGCTGCTATCACCCTTGTTATCTCGAGACCTTAGACTTGTTTTTGCATTTGATGTTCGCGGCATTTTCTGTTCTTTGCCAAACTTCACAAGGGAGTTTTCTGTATTCAGGAGATCAACAGCACGCACTGCAGCTTCTCGCGCCTGCAAACATAGATCATTTGGGGTTTAAAATTACTCAGTATAGACTTGTACAACATGTTGAAGATGCAATTAATAAGTCTGCATTTCAAACATTCTTACCTTGACTTCTGATACTGCTGCGTGTGAAGCTTTTCTCCGCCAGTTAAGCTCTTTGCTCTGCCAATGGATCTCTTGAGAATTGCATTTACTTTGTTTGATGCTTAGGCAATTGGGTGTATGTTGAGATTTACTGGCTCTTGTGTTAGTAGGAAATTCATCAACAACTAGTTTGAGGCAATTGACTTCAGGCATAACTGTATCTGAGTCTGAAGAGGAAGTTTCATAGAATGCCGGAACCATAGGCTTCGGGGGGATATTATCACCAAACCAACCTCCAGCCTGCTGTATAGAGATATGAATGGACAAAGTTATTTTTCAATGTGTTATAAACATAAACTCAAGTTCCTATAACCTATGGCTAATGGATGAAAGTTCGTTACACTTACAACCATATCTGTATCCGTGTCACTACTGTCTCCAGTGTATACTCCTCTCAGTGATCTTGATGGATTGAAGTCATTAAGAGGAGTGATAGCGCATACCCTTCTTGCACCAGTGAATTCATCTGGGTCAGCCCATAGTGAATCCACGAAGGCGTTGTCCTGCTCAGTGGTGTCCAACTGAGTAGTATTCGGAAAAGTACTTCCGTTACCAAATCCATTAGAATATGATGTTCCTTGATTTGGTTGAATGGTCCCCAGCAGTGCAGAGAGAGAGTTGCTGTCCAGCCCATTATACTCGAGGAGTGATAACAGATCTGCAGGTAATCGATCACGGTTTACCTGGAAGGAAAAATCATAAACAAACCAAGCTTTTGTTGGAGGTATGTTTCCCATGCTTTGCTTGCACAAATTGATATCAAAAATTAAGTCAAGCTGTCTTTTACCGGTGGAGTAGATGCAACATAATTTCCAGGACCAGAAAACAAATCACGATTTCCTTCATTGCTGGTGTCCGACAAATCACCTGATTTTAATTTTAAGCGGCAGAATACATATTCTTTCTGTATAAGTTGAAGGTTAAAACAACAGTCATTATATAGAATGCAGAATTGTTTTAGACAATTTTCATCAAAGCTCATGTTAACTAGTGAAAAGCGAAACATCAGAGTCTAAATCATCTATAACTTGCATTGATATCGTACAAAATTCAAGCAGAACTAAGATGTTTTCTAACTTTGGACAAATCCAGAAAAAGAGAGCACGCAAATGATCCTGTAGTGTTTTCTAATACTCTACCCTGCCTTAACCAAAGATTTTGATAGAGTCGCTAATCACTGTATATCCATAATCAGTTTAGAACATCAATCAAGAACAGCTACACTACTCTGCCTATAGCTTGACTCGCCGGGAAACGTAAATAAAAATTCATCAGTAACGCACAGAAATGAAGACAGGACAACCCCAAATCTGGAACAAAAATTCAGGGGATATTCTAAAGTTAAGTAAACAAGAAATGGAAAAACGTATACCTGGTAACAATTAGCGTTCTTAGAATGGTATTCATGCAAAACCCAATTGGTCCTGATCCCATTAGGAACACGGCCTTTGTAGTAAACCAAATTCTTTTTGAAACCAATCTCCTTATTCCCCTGTTTGTCCCGTATTGGACGATCTTTACCAGTGACTTTCCAGTATCCAGCCGGGGTTGTCCTGTCTGTCCGCTTAGTCCTGCCATTCCTATAAACAGGAGCATTGAAAAAGTACCACAATTGATCGTCTGAGGGCTGTGGCGAATGCTCTGCGTAAGCATAGAAAACAATTATACGCTCAAGAAATCTTTGACAAGAATATGTCGAATTCAATTTGATTGAAAATTGAATGCGAGTGATGATATTATTATTTACTTACTCGGCAAGTCCCAAGGTTCGTACTTGCAGACATCGACATCCGCAACTGCGCGGACAGGGAAACCAAGGCCACGCATCTTCATTTCAAGAAAATATGTGATCATTTCATATTCAGTTGGATGGAATCTGAAACCCACATAGTCACCCATTTTTCTCCGAATTCAACAAAAATAAGCAGCTACTTCTGATCTTCTGATTCAATGAAAAGGTTTTGCAAGGCAATAGGCAGGAGAAGCAAGCACTTAAGTGATCACCGACTTGAGTATTTAAAGGTCATTGACCTGAGATTCTCTCGTCCTTCTTGCTCTTTGATCTTAACTACGAAGCTACGTGAAGACGCGTGGAACCATCGCACTAGATAGAGCAGTAAGTAAAGCCCACTATGAGAACTCTGTTTGTCATTTCCTTTGGAATTATTCCATGATTAAAATAAGTTTTGGAAGTGTGATTGGGTTTCCCTTCGAGGTGAAGTGTTAAGTCACGCGGTGACGGCGATATAATAAAATAATTATTTATTATTAATAAATAGTTATTTATTTTATTAATTAAATAATTAATATATTAATTATATTAATAATTTTATTTAAGATCTGAATTTTTAGTATGTATTTTGATTGGTCAAAATTAATTTTAAAAAAATCAAATAATAATAGACATTCTTATCCGGATAAATACACACAGCCATGAACTTCGTTCACAAGCTGTTGAGAAAGTCCCTACCATCTTCCATAGTGCCTGTCGTTTGTTTCAATTTTCGGCCGGCATCGTACGATCTCGCCTTTCATCCTTCTCCGCGTTTGGTGGCATGCTGTGCTCCCCACTCTCTTCCCATCCTTCACAAGTTGACAAAACCCATTTGATTATTCACGTCCAAGCGAAGCGATGCTTTTCAAGTATATTCGAGTAACGTTTCAAACAACATCTGAGGGAAGGCCCAATTTCTCATCGTCACGACACATGCTGTGGAGTTCTTGCACCAAGTAAGAACTCTGGTTGTCTTGTTTTGTTGTAATGAAAGTAAAATAATTTTATTATTTTATTACATTACTCAATAAAATTATTTTATTTAATTTTTTTTAATAAATTAAAAAATTAAAATAAATTTTATTTTATTAAAATTTTATAAAATTTATTTTTAATTAATAATTTTTTTAAATTAATTAAATAATTATATTATATTATTTATATTAATAGAATATTTCTGGTCTAAAACAGTCTTTTTTTTAAAATATCCTTGCCGCTTTGCATTAGGAGCACATGGCTCTGGTATGACCCGATGGAATTTTGGTGCATGTGCAGGTTGTCGGGCTCGTAGGAAAGTCAGCCATTTGTAATTCATCAAGATAATCCATCTCAAACAAGTATCTGAATTGCCTGATTGAAGCTCAAATTGCCAGTTGACTTCCTGCTGTATTGTCCACAGACCGAAGGGGATGAAGTTTCATTGGATGCCCGAACCGTCGGCATCTGCCGGTACTATTCTCCACTAGCATTTCCATTTCCCTTGAACAAGCAAGGAATTTCCAGGCCTGGACCAGAATGGACAAGTTAATTTTTTAACTGATGTAATCAGCATGGTCCGAAAAGATGTAGTGTGCATATTTAGCCCCAGTAGACCAAGAGGTTCCCTCGACGACAGCAGTTTAGAGAAAGAGTTGCTATCCCAACCATTAGAACTACAGGAGGCTAGCGGCTCCAGTTCAATCGAGGACAGCAGTTCAGAGAGAGTTGCACTCCAACCCGTTATTGTCAAGTCTTACCTGAAGTAAAAATTATAGACAAGCCAAACATTGGTTCTAAATATATTCCTCCTACTTTACTGGCATAAATTGATATTGACAATTGAGCCATGCTTTCTTTTACCTGTGAAGCAGTATTTTCTGCATGATTTCCAGAATCTAAGAGAACATATTCCTCCCATTGAAAAGAACAAAGTAAAAAAGAAAAAAAGTCAGCAGAGAGAACGGGGTATTATTTTAGCAACGTTTCATCAAAGCTCCTATTCACTGGTGAAAAGTAAAAAGGAAAGAATCAATTTCAACTGCCTACATCAAACAGTATCGCCATTAGAACCAAGATTCCAATAAACTTACCACCCAGAAACTGATCATATAATTAGCAGTACATAAAACACATAAAAATCATCAGTTTCCAGATGCCAAAAATAAGTAATTAAAAATGGGGATATGCCAATAAGCGAAAAGTAAAACAGAGAGGAGAAAGCATGCGCGTTACCAGATGAAACTTTGCTGGAATGATACTCATGCATAACCCAGTTCGTCCTAACCCCATTAGGATCACGACCTGCGTAGGAAACCCAATTCTTTTTGAAACCAATCTCCATCTTCCCCTCTTTGTCCCGTAGTGGACGATCTTTACCACCCGATGTTGGTTGTCCTGTGTCTCCGTTTATTGTTGATCAGCCGTGGCGAGTACACAAAGCATGAACTTATCTTTTTAAGTCTTTGATTCCTCTAATTCATCCTTGTCCCGTAGACGCGGGATTGTCAAGGTCTTGCTGGTCATTTCCTACTTGCTCATTTATTTATACTAAATAAATTCTAATTTCTTTTGAAATATTTTGTACGTTCTTTAACGGGAGGTTTAATGCAATTTTTGTAATAATTTAATCATTTTTTAAAAAAGTATAAAACTTGAGGAGGCCAAATATTATTATACAAATAAATAAATAAATAGATAAAAAGAAAACAGCATGAACTTGTTTCCTAAGTTGTTTACCAATTACGACCCCACATTCCTATGGATTCTTTGTATTAATTTCAGTCCACAACCATACTTAGACCTTTCAAACCTCCTATGGATTCTTTGTGATTGTGGCCTGTTACGTTCTTCCTTGACAAGTTTCAAAATTAAAATCTAATTATCCTGAGTATGCTTCCAAATGTGATGATACAATTCAATTAGCAGAATATTAAAAAATTATTTAAATTTAATTAATACAATTTATTTTTTAAAAAAATTCGTTTTAATTAGTACAATATTGTGCTTTTTAATTTTTTTTTAATCATAAATATAATTATTTTTTTATTAATTAATTATATAATAACCGATGCTGATAGATGACAGACTCTCTGCAAACATGGTGCATTTACATTTGACCTTCTGTATGGTTTGCTGGTTGTCAAACGTCCCAACAATGCGGGCAGGACAATCCATTTGTGAGTGGTGAAAATGTACACATTTTGTAGTGACCAATACACATAACAAAAACTCAAATTCTTCATTATTTAAATTACAAATACCAAGTAATCAATACAACTAGCCAAGTAGAAACCGTAACAAAGTCTTTCAAGCCAAAAAAATACAAATTATACAGAACATAATAATTCTAATAAAGATGATTGAAACTGCCAACTGCATCCGCCGGCGTTCCGTGATCCGACCTTTTATTACGAAGCAGTGATTCCAATCCTACAGATATTACCTGCACCAAATCAGAACCGTTATGCATAGACAACCATGGGTTATTAGTCTTATTTAAATGATACGAGTAGATATTATATTCAAAGTTGAGGCATCCATGCATGCACGATCGTCCTCACCTGCAGAACAATTTTCCCTGCTACGTCATTTCGCATGACGACTTGATTCACCACGGCTGTAGTTCTGCGGGTTGTCTTCTAAGTTTCCTTTCACGCGGCATAGAACAAAAGGTTTCTACACAAATGGGGAAAAAATTTGTAAATGACCTCGTTACCAACCTTGGTAAACAAAACAACAGAATCTCATTCATCAATAAATTTGGATTGATATATCTCACTCTAAATTCATCCAATCAAGTTAGATATTTTCTATCGCATGCAGCTCTCTAGAAAATCAAACACGTGAATAGAAAGAGAGAGTACGTAAATGAACCTGTACTTCCACGAACAATTCAAGGCAAATGATTGAGAGGGTAAACAGGATAATATATACCTGATAAGCAGAAGCGCTCTTGGAGTGGTATTCGTGTATAACCCAGCTGGTCTTAACACCATTGGAACTGCGACCTCTGTGGAAAACCAATGTCTTTTTGAAACCTACCACTTTCCCGCGGCTGTCCAAAATGTCACGATCCCTACCAGTCACTTTCCAGAACCCAACCTTTGTCGTTCTGTCTGTTCGTGCACTGTTTGCATACTTGAGAGTAGGCTTGCTGAAAAAGAACCACTCCTCATCTTCATCTGTGATTGCCGATTTACCTACACGTATACGCAACAAACAGAGGAAAATTATTTGTTCATTCGGAACAATATATGGAATTTGAACTAACCGACAGTGATAGTGGGGTGTGTGTGGCCCGTTACATGTATACGCTGTCACCTACCAGGCAATTCCCAGGGCTCGAACTTGCAAATATCAACTTCCTTAACGAAAGGAACTCGAGAATCCTCGCCACGCATCTTTAATTCAAGAAAATGAGTGATAATTTCTTCTTCTGATGGACGGAATCTGTATCCAAAATGATTGTAGTCCATTTTTCTGTGAAATGCCATAGGGCCAGAGCAATAGAACGTAAAGAAAGAGAGAGTAATAGCTATATGTTTTCTTATGTGTGTTGGATGTATGAGAAGTGGAGGTGAGTGACAGAGCCAGTTATATAGACATAGGGCATTGACTCGAGTTTTCTCTTTCGTTGGTCTCAGTCTTGTACTTACGAAAGAAGTTGTTTGAGATGATTTGAAGACTTATAAGCAAGCATAAAATACAATAAAATTTCGCTTCAGTTTAATAATAACAAATTATATGTTAACCATAGCGTTAGCCATTGGATAAGTGATTGGAAACATTGACAGTTAAGTTCGCTACTACATTTACACGGAGAAGGAGAAAAATACACTTGTTAGGGAAGGGTCTGCATGGAAACTTATTTAGCCGTGTGAGAGGTGGACAGCTTACGCGTGAATGGTCTCTTAGTTCTTTCACTAGGTTAAAACGAAGAAGTGAGAACATGCACGAACTTGTTTCTCAAGGAGAAGCAGTCATCACACAATACATATCTAATTCTTCCACTCCCTTTGGTCAGCTAGCTATTTTAACATTTTCTTCTTGTTTAGTTGGTTATGCTCCCTACCCAGAACTTGCGACCTCTCCCCTTTCTCCACAAGTCGTAAAGTTAATGCTTTCGGTTTCATGTTTCTCTTCAAATGTTTCCAAGAACATTCTGGAAAAGAAAATTACCTAATCACGGTTCTATCTCAATTACAAATTCAGAAGCAAGAAAGATTGTCATTCGCTTTTTGAAGTCAATTTGACATTCAAGGGTAAAAATGTATATTTAACGTTGTTACATTGGAAAATCTTGGTACGTGAAAGTTCCTGGAGCCTGTCGGAGACTAAATTTACACCATAATGCCTAAACTTTCTTTCCAAGTCGTTTACCACTTCAACGTCTCCCATTTGTTTGTATTCAGTATAATATTGGCTTCTTTCTCTTTCTTCTGTTCGGTCATCATGCATCTATGGTCCGTTTACCGTTTGACATCCTGTATGCTTTTTAACTTACTAGTTTTAAGTCAAACCTCACGACGAAATACAGAGAAAGGAATAAATGGCTGTTATGATACTTAATAAAGGTTTCAACGTCAATGGTGAAAATGAGTAATTCTTTAGCTGATCGTTAGATAACGTACCCACTAAAATCGTTTGCTAATAATTGAAATCACAAATCTCTTGGCATCTAGCTTACGAGGCTATACCTCGACATAATATAAGAAAATATATCTGAAAAGCAGGAGCGTATTCGGAATGGCATTCATTCATGCATTACCCAGTAGGTCTTCACCCCATTACATTCACAGCCTTTACACAAAACCAAATTCTTTTTACACCAATCACTTCTTTCCCTAATGGGACGATCCTTAACAGTTACTTTGCAGTAACCGGCGTTGGTTGTTCCCTCTGTACGTGCACAGTTTGCGCACTGTCCGTTCGGCGCACTGAAAAAAATACCACCGTTCATCGTCTGGGATTGCTGATTTACCTATATGCATACATTCAAAAGAATTATCTGCTTATTTATCTCATTTTCAAAACTATGATATTATAAAACTTGTTGTATTTGTGGGTTGTGTCACCGATTCTTATAAAAAAAATCAACTAGTTCGTTCTCCTTTTAAAGAGAGGCAGGGGAAAATTCAGAGATTACAGGAGAAAAATTCATTCACGACTGGAACTTGGTGAATGATGAGGTGAAGCAGAGTATCAAGAATTGTCTACAGAAAGTGCAAGGTTCTTGGCTGTAATCTTCTTCTTCACTGGTCTGTAGTCTTGTGATTGTAATCTAGATATTCTTTCATTCTTGATTGATAGAAAGAGAGCTGATATCTGTTCATCCACGGATATGGGCATCAATTGTCTGAGTTTCTTTCTTCTTGAATATTATCAACTGGTTGACCAAATCTAGATTTATTTGGCTTTGATTTGGAGAATATTTTAGTAATATATCCGTACATATCACTAACCCATGTAATAATACTATATGACCGCAATATATTATGTATTATTACATCATTAATGTGACATAAGTTCATATTTCTATTTAGCGTGAATAATATTTCTCATTTTATAATCATGTTGCCAGACCATTCTTGAATTAGAAAGAACATCTTTACCAGCGCATAGACGATTTCCGTACGTGTGTTCTTACTGTATCCAACATAAGTAAAGTTATCTTCTGCCCATGAAATGAGAATCCTGACAAATTCCATTCCTCATTCAACCTTTTTTGCTCCGGTTCAATCGACGAGAACAATGCAGAAAGAGAGTCCATTAGAATAGGAGGTTTTCTGCTCCGATTGAATTGACGAGAGCAATGCGTAGAGAGGATTGCGTTCTGCCGCATTAGAGTAGGAGGTTCTTTGGCCCTATGGAATCGACGAGAACTATGCCGGGAGAGGGTTGCTTTCTGCCCCATTGTAGCAGAAGTTTCCATGCTTCGATTGAACCGACAAGAACAATGCGGAGAGAGAGTTGCCATCCGCCCGAGGGGAATAGGATGTTCTTAGGTCCGGCTGAATTCACGAGAACATGATAGGGAGTGAGCTACGATTAAGCCGTTGGAGTAAGAGGTTCCCTCCTCCGATTCAATCGACGAGAACAATGCACGGGGAGAGTTGCGATCCGTCTCATTATTACAGGAGGTTCCCCGTTCTGGTTGAATCGACGGCAGTACTTTAGAGAATGTGTTTGCTAGAAATAGCTCACCAAATTTCAAAACAAAGTAACATGAAACTGATTTGTGGACACAAATTTTACAAATACAAGAACATCAGATGAATCAACAGAGACAATTAACTCTGTTGATGCAGATCAGTTGTTTCACATCAGAATTATTACCAAGAAAACAGCTTAATCAAGACAAGAAATAACCATGAATGCCCAGCAAAAACAGATTAAGAGAATAGCTGAATAGCTAGAAATTAATTCTTTTTTTCTTAAGAGTAATTCATATTGAAAATTCGTCTCTCTGTGTGTATCACAAGTCTTCCACCTTTGTATCAGCTCAGCCACAAAGAAAAGCACCGTTTTACTTAATTAGCAGAAAACAACCAACCAACTAAGATGCCAGTACTGCACTTATTTCAACTAACGCATCAGATCTTCAGTATACTTCTTGACTTTTGGCCATACTGCTTCAGTTGCTAGCATCTTCAGAACAAACATACAGGAATGAATTTACAGATCTACAAACTCAAATGCAGGGAAACTTAAGCACACAACACAAGGACACAAACTCAGATCATTTACGTGGTTCAGCCATTACAAAATGACCTGCATCCACGGCAAGAATAACTCACAGCTTCATTGGTTAACAAGCTTGAAATACAACAAAAGTATAACAGATATAAGAGGACGATCACTACATGAGAAACTGACAAACCCGAGAGCTTGAAACTTGAAGATATTCTAGACTTCGTGAATTGTACGGGGAAGGCCAAGCAGAGTAACGCACCTATCTTTCAAGAAAATACGAGATGGTTTCTTATTCAGTAGGATGGAATCGGAATCCCATCGAATCATCCATTGTTCTTTTGTTCTTCAGTTGGAGCAACAGCTAAATGATGCTTAAACAGATATAAAGCATTGAGCTGTCGACCTGCTCGTTTCTCTAATTCGTCGTCGTCTAGTCGACGTGGGACTGTCGCATTGGATACTGCCGTGTCATTCCCTACTTGTTTATTTATACCCGAGGAAGAATTATTACGTCGATTGTTTTTATTTTTTTAAAAAATAAAAATATAATACGATATGCATAAAAATTAAAAAATAATAATAATAAATAACAATTTACCAAAAAAATTATTATTTTTATTTATATTAAATAAATTCTAATTTCTTTTGAAATATTTGTACTTTCTTTAATGGGAAGTTTAATACAATTTTTGTAATAATTTAATTATTTTTTTAAAAAAAATATGAAAATTAATGAGATTAAATATTATTATATAAATAAATAAATAAATAATAAGATAAAAGTAAACAAAATGAACTTGTGTTCCTAACTTGTTTACCAATGCCGACCCCACATTCCTGAATTGTATTAATTTCAGTCACAATCGTAAATATACCTTTCAAACCTCCCATGGATTCTTAAGGACCGTGGCTCGTTGTGTTCCTCCACTCTACCCTTCCTTCATAAGTTTCAAAATTAGACTTCATTCAATTTAATTATCTTATTATGCTTTCAAGAAATTATTTATAATCTTTATGATCACAAACATTGTACATTTTGCCTTTGACCTGAGGCACATTGTTTGCTGGTAGTGAAAGGTCCTAACGAAATGCAAAGAACAATCCGTAGATGAATGAATGGCGATACGTATTTTGGTGATCAATACACATAACAAAAGCTCAAATCCTTCATTGATCAATTACAAATACCAAGTAGACACCGGGATAAAGTTTTTCAAGCCCCCCCACCCCCAAAAAAGAAAGAAAAAGAAAATACATGTTATGCGTAACAAAAAGAACAACTTTCTAATTAAAATGATTGAAACTGAGAACTGCATGCGCCTGCGTTCCTCGATCCGACCTTTTATTACGAAGAACTTATTCCAGTCCTACAGATAGCTCAGGGTAAGCTTTTACCTGCACCAAATCAAAACCGTATGCATAGACAGCCATGGGTTATTAGTCTTATTTAAATGATACGAGTAGATATTATATTCAAAGTTGAGGCATCCATGCATGCACGATCGTCCTCACCTGCAGAACAATTTTCCCTGCTACGTCATTTCGCATGACGACTTGATTCACCACGGCTGTAGTTCTGCGGGTTGTCTTCTAAGTTTCCTTTCACGCGGCATAGAACAAAAGGTTTCTACACAAATGGGGAAAAAATTTGTAAATGACCTCGTTACCAACCTTGGTAAACAAAACAACAGAATCTCATTCATCAATAAATTTGGATTGATATATCTCACTCTAAATTCATCCAATCAAGTTAGATATTTTCTATCGCATGCAGCTCTCTAGAAAATCAAACACGTGAATAGAAAGAGAGAGTACGTAAATGAACCTGTACTTCCACGAACAATTCAAGGCAAATGATTGAGAGGGTAAACAGGATAATATATACCTGATAAGCAGAAGCGCTCTTGGAGTGGTATTCGTGTATAACCCAGCTGGTCTTAACACCATTGGAACTGCGACCTCTGTGGAAAACCAATGTCTTTTTGAAACCTACCACTTTCCCGCGGCTGTCCAAAATGTCACGATCCCTACCAGTCACTTTCCAGAACCCAACCTTTGTCGTTCTGTCTGTTCGTGCACTGTTTGCATACTTGAGAGTAGGCTTGCTGAAAAAGAACCACTCCTCATCTTCATCTGTGATTGCCGATTTACCTACACGTATACGCAACAAACAGAGGAAAATTATTTGTTCATTCGGAACAATATATGGAATTTGAACTAACCGACAGTGATAGTGGGGTGTGTGTGGCCCGTTACATGTATACGCTGTCACCTACCAGGCAATTCCCAGGGCTCGAACTTGCAAATATCAACTTCCTTAACGAAAGGAACTCGAGAATCCTCGCCACGCATCTTTAATTCAAGAAAATGAGTGATAATTTCTTCTTCTGATGGACGGAATCTGTATCCAAAATGATTGTAGTCCATTTTTCTGTGAAATGCCATAGGGCCAGAGCAATAGAACGTAAAGAAAGAGAGAGTAATAGCTATATGTTTTCTTATGTGTGTTGGATGTATGAGAAGTGGAGGTGAGTGACAGAGCCAGTTATATAGACATAGGGCATTGACTCGAGTTTTCTCTTTCGTTGGTCTCAGTCTTGTACTTACGAAAGAAGTTGTTTGAGATGATTTGAAGACTTATAAGCAAGCATAAAATACAATAAAATTTCGCTTCAGTTTAATAATAACAAATTATATGTTAACCATAGCGTTAGCCATTGGATAAGTGATTGGAAACATTGACAGTTAAGTTCGCTACTACATTTACACGGAGAAGGAGAAAAATACACTTGTTAGGGAAGGGTCTGCATGGAAACTTATTTAGCCGTGTGAGAGGTGGACAGCTTACGCGTGAATGGTCTCTTAGTTCTTTCACTAGGTTAAAACGAAGAAGTGAGAACATGCACGAACTTGTTTCTCAAGGAGAAGCAGTCATCACACAATACATATCTAATTCTTCCACTCCCTTTGGTCAGCTAGCTATTTTAACATTTTCTTCTTGTTTAGTTGGTTATGCTCCCTACCCAGAACTTGCGACCTCTCCCCTTTCTCCACAAGTCGTAAAGTTAATGCTTTCGGTTTCATGTTTCTCTTCAAATGTTTCCAAGAACATTCTGGAAAAGAAAATTACCTAATCACGGTTCTATCTCAATTACAAATTCAGAAGCAAGAAAGATTGTCATTCGCTTTTTGAAGTCAATTTGACATTCAAGGGTAAAAATGTATATTTAACGTTGTTACATTGGAAAATCTTGGTACGTGAAAGTTCCTGGAGCCTGTCGGAGACTAAATTTACACCATAATGCCTAAACTTTCTTTCCAAGTCGTTTACCACTTCAACGTCTCCCATTTGTTTGTATTCAGTATAATATTGGCTTCTTTCTCTTTCTTCTGTTCGGTCATCATGCATCTATGGTCCGTTTACCGTTTGACATCCTGTATGCTTTTTAACTTACTAGTTTTAAGTCAAACCTCACGACGAAATACAGAGAAAGGAATAAATGGCTGTTATGATACTTAATAAAGGTTTCAACGTCAATGGTGAAAATGAGTAATTCTTTAGCTGATCGTTAGATAACGTACCCACTAAAATCGTTTGCTAATAATTGAAATCACAAATCTCTTGGCATCTAGCTTACGAGGCTATACCTCGACATAATATAAGAAAATATATCTGAAAAGCAGGAGCGTATTCGGAATGGCATTCATTCATGCATTACCCAGTAGGTCTTCACCCCATTACATTCACAGCCTTTACACAAAACCAAATTCTTTTTACACCAATCACTTCTTTCCCTAATGGGACGATCCTTAACAGTTACTTTGCAGTAACCGGCGTTGGTTGTTCCCTCTGTACGTGCACAGTTTGCGCACTGTCCGTTCGGCGCACTGAAAAAAATACCACCGTTCATCGTCTGGGATTGCTGATTTACCTATATGCATACATTCAAAAGAATTATCTGCTTATTTATCTCATTTTCAAAACTATGATATTATAAAACTTGTTGTATTTGTGGGTTGTGTCACCGATTCTTATAAAAAAAATCAACTAGTTCGTTCTCCTTTTAAAGAGAGGCAGGGGAAAATTCAGAGATTACAGGAGAAAAATTCATTCACGACTGGAACTTGGTGAATGATGAGGTGAAGCAGAGTATCAAGAATTGTCTACAGAAAGTGCAAGGTTCTTGGCTGTAATCTTCTTCTTCACTGGTCTGTAGTCTTGTGATTGTAATCTAGATATTCTTTCATTCTTGATTGATAGAAAGAGAGCTGATATCTGTTCATCCACGGATATGGGCATCAATTGTCTGAGTTTCTTTCTTCTTGAATATTATCAACTGGTTGACCAAATCTAGATTTATTTGGCTTTGATTTGGAGAATATTTTAGTAATATATCCGTACATATCACTAACCCATGTAATAATACTATATGACCGCAATATATTATGTATTATTACATCATTAATGTGACATAAGTTCATATTTCTATTTAGCGTGAATAATATTTCTCATTTTATAATCATGTTGCCAGACCATTCTTGAATTAGAAAGAACATCTTTACCAGCGCATAGACGATTTCCGTACGTGTGTTCTTACTGTATCCAACATAAGTAAAGTTATCTTCTGCCCATGAAATGAGAATCCTGACAAATTCCATTCCTCATTCAACCTTTTTTGCTCCGGTTCAATCGACGAGAACAATGCAGAAAGAGAGTCCATTAGAATAGGAGGTTTTCTGCTCCGATTGAATTGACGAGAGCAATGCGTAGAGAGGATTGCGTTCTGCCGCATTAGAGTAGGAGGTTCTTTGGCCCTATGGAATCGACGAGAACTATGCCGGGAGAGGGTTGCTTTCTGCCCCATTGTAGCAGAAGTTTCCATGCTTCGATTGAACCGACAAGAACAATGCGGAGAGAGAGTTGCCATCCGCCCGAGGGGAATAGGATGTTCTTAGGTCCGGCTGAATTCACGAGAACATGATAGGGAGTGAGCTACGATTAAGCCGTTGGAGTAAGAGGTTCCCTCCTCCGATTCAATCGACGAGAACAATGCACGGGGAGAGTTGCGATCCGTCTCATTATTACAGGAGGTTCCCCGTTCTGGTTGAATCGACGGCAGTACTTTAGAGAATGTGTTTGCTAGAAATAGCTCACCAAATTTCAAAACAAAGTAACATGAAACTGATTTGTGGACACAAATTTTACAAATACAAGAACATCAGATGAATCAACAGAGACAATTAACTCTGTTGATGCAGATCAGTTGTTTCACATCAGAATTATTACCAAGAAAACAGCTTAATCAAGACAAGAAATAACCATGAATGCCCAGCAAAAACAGATTAAGAGAATAGCTGAATAGCTAGAAATTAATTCTTTTTTTCTTAAGAGTAATTCATATTGAAAATTCGTCTCTCTGTGTGTATCACAAGTCTTCCACCTTTGTATCAGCTCAGCCACAAAGAAAAGCACCGTTTTACTTAATTAGCAGAAAACAACCAACCAACTAAGATGCCAGTACTGCAC
>BNST01001095.1:0-13092 GCA_019650275.1 Xylocarpus granatum
AGGGTGCAATCCTTTTTCAGACATAGCTGGAGTGTTTTGACCAGTTTTGTGTTGATGAAGTTATGGGTGGCTCCACTATCAATCAACACCAAAATAACAAAATAACTCTTAAACCACACCCGTGGGGACGTTCCAGAAGATCCCAGAAGTTCGTCCCATGCACTGTCCAACCTGCCCGAAGCCTCTGCCGCACCCGCAGGGATGTTCCAGTCTCTCCTGGCAGTTCTCCCCACGCACTGCCGAACATGTATGACGCCACTGCCGCGCTTGCGGGAATGTTCTGGTCGCTCCCGAAAGTTTGTCCCGCGCACTGCCAAATGCGCCCAATGCCTCTGCTGCACTCACGGGGATGTTCTGTCGTGCACAGAAGTTCATCTCGTGCACTGCTGAACATGCCCCATGCCTCTGCCGTGCTCACATGGATGTTCTGGAAGCTCCCAAAAGTTTGTACCATGCACTGCCCAACCCGCCTGAACCTCTGCCGCGCACACGGGGATGTTCCGGTCTCTCCAGGAAGTTCACCCCGCACACTGCCAAATGTATCCGGACGCCTCTGCCGTGCCTACAGAGAAGTTTTGATTGCTACCCGAAGTTCGTCCTGTGCACTGGCGAACGCGCCCAAAGCCTCTGCCGTGCCTGCAGGGATGTTCTGGTCGCTCCCAGTAGTTCATCCTGCACACTGCCAAACATGTCTGATGCCACTGCCACACCTGCAGGGATGTTCCGGTTGGCCCAGAAGATCGTCCCGTGAACTGCCGAACATGTCCGAAGTCCCTGCCGTGCCTGCAGGCATGTTCTGGTCGCTCCCGGTAGTTTGTCCTGCACACTGCCAAACGTGTCCAACGCTGCTGCTGCACTCATGGGGATGTTCCAATCACTTTTGGAAGTTTGTACTATGCATTGCCGAATGCACCCGAAGCCTCTGCCGTGCCCACGGGGATGTTTCGGTCGCTCCTGGAAGTTCGTCCTGTGCACTGTCCAATGCATCTGAAGCCTCTGCCGCACCAGCGAGGACGTTCCAGTCGCATCCAGAAGTTCGTCCTACGCACTGGACACCACTGCTACTCTCGCAGGGATATTCTAGCCGCTCACAGAAGTTCATCCTGAACACTGCTGAACTCATCCGACACCTCTGCTGAACCTGCAGGGAATTTCTGGTCGCACTCAGAAGTTCGTCCTGCACACTGCCAAACACGCCCCGACGGCGCTGCCAAGCCCGTGGTAATGATCCAGTCACTCCCGAAGCTCGTCCCATGCACTGCCCAATGCCCACATAGCCACTCCTGCACCTGCAAGGGATGTTCCGGTCGCTTCTGGGATGTTGGTCCTGAGCACTGCCGAATGCATCCAATGCCGCTGCCGCGCTCACGGAGATGTTCCAGTCACTCCCAGAAGTTCGTCCCGCACACTGCCCGATGTGCCTGAAGCCTCTGCTGCACCCGCGGGTATGTTCCGGTCACTCCCGTAAGTTCCTCTCGCACACTGCCGAACACGCCCAATGCCTCTCCCACGCTCGTGGGGATGATTAGGTCGCTCCCGGAAGTTTGTACCTGCCACAGCTCATTGTGCCTGGCGCCTCTGCCATGCTCGCGGGTATGTTTCGGTGCACAGCCAAGCATGCCCGATGACGTTGCCATGCCCACATGGATATTCTGGTTGCTCCCAGAAGTTTGTTCCCTGCACAACTAAGACAGAGTATGCCAAGCATATAGAAGAACTATTAAGAGGAAAATTAATAAGACATTCTAATAGTAGGCATAGAACCGCAGCTTTTATAGTACAAAAACACAGTGAATTAGTAAGAGGAAAGAGTAGAATGGTTTTTAATTATAAGAGATTAAATGACAATACTTATAAAGATCAGTATACATTACCAGGAATAGATTATTTATTATTAAAAATAAAAGATAAAGATATATATAGTAAATTTGACTTAAAGTCAGGTTTTCATCAAGTAGCCATGCATCCAGATAGTATAGAATGGACAGCATTTACATCACCTTTAGGACAATATGAGTGGTTAGTAATGCCCTTTGGATTAAAAAATGCCCCTAGTATATTCCAGAGAAAGATGGATAATATATTTAGACATTTAGATAATTTTATAATATGTTATATAGATGATATTTTAATATTTAGTGATAATATAAGTCAACATATTCAGCACTTAAAAGAATTTTTCAATATATGTGAAAAAGAAGGGTTAATACTTTCAAAAACAAAATTAAAATTAGGACAACCTAGAATAGAATTTTTAGGACTAGAAATAGGAAAAGGAGTAATAAAGTTACAACCACACATAATTAAAAAGATAACAGAATTTAATGAGGAAATAAATACTAAAAAAGAATTAGAAAGTTTTTTAGGTTTATTAAATTATACTAGAAATTATGTTCCTAATTTAGGAAAACTAACAGGACCATTTTATAACAAGCTAAAAATAGGAGGAGAAATTAGATTTAATAATGAGGATAAAAAAATTATTAAAACAAATAAAGAATATTATAAAAAATTTACCTGATTTAGAATTACCCCCAAAAAATAGTTATATAATAATAGAAACAGATGGCAGTTTAGAAGGTTGGGGAGGAATCTTAAAATGGAAACCCAATAAAGAAGACCCTCGTAACTTAGAAAAATTAAGTAGATACACTAGTGGGAAGTATAAGACAAAAGTAACTAGTATTGATGCTGAAATATTAGCATGTATAAATACCTTAGAAAAATTTAAAATATTTATCTTTGACAAATTAGAATATACTTTAAGAACAGATTGTAATGCTATAGTAAAATTCTATAATAAAATAAATTCTAGTAAGTTAAGTACCAATAGATGGATAAAATTTATTGACTATTTGAAAATTACTAGAGTAGAATGTAAAATAGAACATGTAAAAGCAAATGAGAATTTTTTAGCAGATAAATTATCTAGAATAATTAGTAATGATATTATAGAATGATAAATTGAATTGTTTAGCAGATAACTTATTTAGAAAAATTAGTAATATATTTGAATTGTTTAGCAGATAACTTATTTAGAAAAATTAGTAATGATATTTTGAATTGTTTAGCAGATAACTTATTTAGAAAAATTAGCAATTAGTTATTATAAATATTCTTTTGTGGCTTTATACAAAATTCAAATTTGTTGTGGATACCGACGTAAGTCTGGAGTCCACTAAGCCCACAAACATAGTTATTTTTGCACTAACATATTATTTCATTTCTTGCAGCAATGGCAGGCCCATCTCAAACCCCTTCATCATTTTTCTTTGGCCCATTTGCCCTGGCCACATTTCCCTCTGGAACTAATCTTTCCTTCAGGGCAAAAGCCCAACTCAGGCCTGAACAAAAATGTCTCGTGGATAATCTATGGAATGCCAACCCAAAAGCCAAACCAGAAATTCTTCATGCCCTTTGTTGCTACATGGACCTCAAAAACCAAGAGGAAAATTTAAAGTCCATGCTATTGCCTGTCCAAAACATGAATCTCTCTCCACAAACCTTACCCGTGTTGCAACATGAAGTAAACATGCTGAAAAATGAGTTAAGCTCAAAAAATGAAAAAATAAATGAATTGACAGAAAAAATTCAAAAAATGGAAATTGAGCTTACTGAAAAAAGACAAAAAGAAAAAGAGGTTATTGTTTACTTTGAAAAAGAAGAGAGAGAAAAAAGGCAAAAAATGATGACTTTACCCTATTTAGGGCCATATCTTGAGAAAAAGATTCTTTTCTATCTTTTCTCTGAAAAAATAGCTGAAATGATTTATTATCAAGAAAAGTTGAAGAATCTTGTTAATAGTGATCTGGATGAAAATTTCGTTGGAATAAACGTGCTGCACTACCAGACACAAAAGCATGAAGACTCAAAGGCTTGTGACTGTGAAGGAGGCTTTGTCTACTACAGGATGACAGTATATTTCAGATTGTGGGAACCACTTGAAGAGATATACGGTTTTAAAAGAATGATGGATATGGGTTTTGTATACAGGATTATTGTCACTAAACCAGAACAAGTAAGAAAGTATGTGGAACCCTATTCATGGAGACTAGCACATGTGCTCTACATTCTTTTTGAGAAAGACAAATGCCCTTCTGGGTATATTAATATGAAAGTTAGAGCCATCCCAGCCTCCTACAACAATGGTTATCCTGAAGAAGCAAGAACAGAAATCCTCATTGAATGTTGCCCTTTCTCAAAACCTTCCTTGGTCTTTTTCCCTCCTGATTTTATTCCAAATTGTTCTGTATCTACAGATGAATGTATCAGCAGGGCAAGGATATTTCTACAGGCAATACAGCTTCAAAATACTTGGGCTTACAGATCTTCCCTTGTATTTGAAGAAAGAAATCTCAAGGTTTTCTGTTCACAGACAAAATGCTATGTACCCTTTCTTGAGCCATATCATGGAAGACCCCATCAAGATGCTCCACTACCAACAAGTTCATGCAGGAGCTAATTATGGCATCATTGGTGATGAAGGCAACTCCCAAGAAAGTCATTATCCTATGCTCCATGATGAGGATGATGATTTGATTGATCTAGCAGACAATTAAAAGAGACCCAGAGCCCACATGCTGCCCAGACAAAAACTGCTTTTCTTTAATAATTATGCTTGTACTTTTATTCTTGTTTACTAGAGTTTCTTTAAAAAAGTAATCAGGGTTATCTAACCAGAGGTTACTTTATATGTATATATAAGAAGTTTAAGATGAATAAGAGACAGAGTTCATATTTTCCAAAAATCTTTAGCAATCTCTTCTCCCTTCTCTCTTCAAATACTCAACCTCCAGAGTTCAAAGGTAAATAAATTCTTAAACTCTCAACATATTCTAACAAGATCGAGAGTCTCTCTCTTGTTAGTCTTATTCCTAAACTCCAACGCCGTTGAAACTCCGGTTGTTGGCTTCTTTAAACAACTTTGGTAAATTTAGAATTATTTCTAAAATGATTGTGAACAGTAGTTGTTAGAATGATAGGTTAAACAATTATACATCAGAATAGTGCTAGGTTGATGGATCTAAATGAGTGAAAATAGTAAATGAAATATTATTCTCTTCTTCTTTACTCCTGTCAGAAGCTTCCAAATTTAGATTTGAACATAGATCCCAGTAACAGAAAGCCACAACGTAAATTGAGGGTTCTCCTCCTCTTTCTGAGAGGAAAGTTTAACCTCTTTGAACCGTTATTATAAATATTCTTTTGTGGCTTTATACAAAATTCAAATTTGTTGTGGATACCGACGTAAGTCTGGAGTCCACTAAGCCCACAAACATAGTTATTTTAATATATTAGGAGAATAATAAAATAATCCTGTATTATTATTCATATCTACTTCTATTGTTCCTAATACTGCTTTAGACATATTTTTTATCCAGCTTGTATCTAATAATACTATTAATACTTTTGTTCCAACTCCTATTCTAGTTAATCCTTTTACTCCTATTACAATTAATCCTGAATGTACTAACTTCTTACCTTCTATTTTTAATTTTCTTATGGTTTCTCTATTTACTATATCTATAGTCTTAGTTTGTCCATCTACTACACTATTTGTTGTTCTGTAGCTACTTTAATTAATGATGCTCTAAATTCCATTGTTCCTACATTATACAATACTCTAGGATTTCAATAACCTTAACTGATTTTGGTTGTATAAATCTAAATTTCTTTCTAAATCTATTATTTCTTCTAATCTTACATTATTAGTACCATCCCTATCTTGTCTTCTTAATATTCTGTCTAATAAGGTATAAGGCCTTTCTGTACTAATACTTCTTCTACTGTTTTCTTCTCTAGTTATATTTCCACGACTATCTATACTAGTTGTTGTATTACTTCTTCTTAATGACATATTTAGTCCCACTTTTTCCATACTAACATTTTTCCAGTTGTTTTTCCTACTATTGGTTTTGTTCCTAAAGATAGATTTGCTAATTGATCATTTATTCCTTCTACTATTTTTATAAATAATGGATCTTGAGTTTTATTGGGTAGTGTGTCTAAACTATGTTCTAAGGCTACTAATTTTTTATTTATATTTAACAATAATGATATTATAGTATTATTTTGCCTAATTATAGTTTTATAAGGAACTCCTGCTACGGATCCTAAACTATTCATATCACCACTAAATCCTATAGAGGGACTAACTATTTCATTTTCAGTATCTTCTAAGCACCTTAAATAAAATGGGTCTTTTTCTAAAGTCATTCTGTCAAAATAGATAATTTATCATTAATCTGGTCTATTTTTAATTCTAATTTATCTATTTTTCCTATTATTACATTTTCTAATGATTTATTATTACGACTTTGCTTTCCTTCTACCATATTCTGTATAACCTTAATATTTTCTATTAAACTATCAATTTTCATCCTTTGTTTTTGTAATATATTTAAATATGATTTAAATATTATACTTTGTGTTTGACTAATTGCTAATTGATTATGCAATAAATGATAACATACATCAGAAATAGTGTTCAGTTGAGGATTTTCAGAGTGAAATTTATGCTTATAATTATCATTTAAAAAACAAATTATATTTATATTATTTACAGTCCTCTTCCTGTAGTATGCTCCTGTTTCTAAGTTACGAGGGTCTTCTTTATTGGGTTTCCATTTTAAGATTCCTCCCCAACCTTCTAAACTGCCATCTGTTTCTATTATTATATAACTATTTTTTGGGGGTAATTCTAAATCAGGTAAATTTTTTATAATATTCTTTATTTGTTTTAATAATTTTTTATCCTCATTATTAAATCTAATTTCTCCTCCTATTTTTAGCTTGTTATAAAATGGTCCTGTTAGTTTTCCTAAATTAGGAACATAATTTCTAGTATAATTTAATAAACCTAAAAAACTTTCTAATTCTTTTTTAGTATTTATTTCCTCATTAAATTCTGTTATCTTTTTAATTATGTGTGGTTGTAACTTTATTACTCCTTTTCCTATTTCTAGTCCTAAAAATTCTATTCTAGGTTGTCCTAATTTTAATTTTGTTTTTGAAAGTATTAACCCTTCTTTTTCACATATATTGAAAAATTCTTTTAAGTGCTGAATATGTTGACTTATATTATCACTAAATATTAAAATATCATCTATATAACATATTATAAAATTATCTAAATGTCTAAATATATTATCCATCTTTCTCTGGAATATACTAGGGGCATTTTTTAATCCAAAGGGCATTACTAACCACTCATATTGTCCTAAAGGTGATGTAAATGCTGTCCATTCTATACTATCTGGATGCATGGCTACTTGATGAAAACCTGACTTTAAGTCAAATTTACTATATATATCTTTATCTTTTATTTTTAATAATAAATAATCTATTCCTGGTAATGTATACTGATCTTTATAGGTATTGTCATTTAATCTCTTATAATTAAAAACCATTCTACTCTTTCCTCTTACTAATTCACTATGTTTTTGTACTATAAAAGCTGCGGTTCTATGCCTACTATTAGAATGTCTTATTAATTTTCCTCTTAATAGTTCTTCTATATGCTTTGGCATACTCTGTTTTAGTTCTAGGATCTGGTATTATGGGTTTATCCTGTATAGTTAAGTCTGGATTTATAATTTCTAATTTACATGTGATTTTATTTTTATTCCATAATGCTAGGGGGATTTTCTCCTATTACTGATAATTCTTCTAATCTTCTCATTAAGGGTTCTAAGTGAGTCCTATAATTTGATTCTAATTTTCCATAATTGTATAGTATTATATCTGTTTCTAATAAATCTTCTATTTCCATTTTATTATTTTCTTCTTGTTCCTCAAAAATTTTAATATCTACCGGTCTACTTATGGGTGAAGTATCTATAATTTCTGTCTTTTTAAAGAATGTTACTTTTCTATTTTCTATAGTTATTCCTCCTTGCATACTAAGAATAAAATTCATTCCTATTATTAGCTGAGTTCTATCATGTATTTGTAAGGGTAAGGCATAACAAAATGGTAATAAGTATTTTTGAGTTTTAAAAATTAAATAACTTCCTGCTTTTATCTTTAAATTACTTTCTGTTACACTATTGACTCCTGCTATTCTTATGGGACAAGGTAATTTTTCAAAACATTCTCTTGGTAAGGCTTTATTATCTATAGCACACTTACTTGCTCCCGTATCTATTATAACATTTAAATTATATTGCTTGTTATTTATTTCTATAGCTACTTGGCAATTTAATAAATTATTAATCATACTTGCAGGTCTCACAGTATTACTAGCTATTATTTCTATTTCTTCCTCTTCCTCTGCTATTTGTTTTAACTTATAATTCTTTTCCAAATCCATTATCTTTTGTTCTAACCTACTTATTTCTAATTCTTTTTCTAATTTTAATTCTACTAATTCTTTTTCTAACTTATCTGTTTTTTCTTTTAAATATTTATTTTCTAATTTTACATGGTGGTGTGTCTAAACTATGTTCTAAGGCTACTAATTTTTTATTTATATTTAACAATAATGATATTATAGTATTATTTTGCCTAATTATAGTTTTATAAGGAACTCCTGCTACGGATCCTAAACTATTCATATCACCACTAAATCCTATAGAGGGACTAACTATTTCATTTTCAGTATCTTCTAAGCACCTTAAATAAAATGGGTCTTTTTCTAAAGTCATTCTGTCAAAATAGATAATTTATCATTAATCTGGTCTATTTTTAATTCTAATTTATCTATTTTTCCTATTATTACATTTTCTAATGATTTATTATTACGACTTTGCTTTCCTTCTACCATATTCTGTATAACCTTAATATTTTCTATTAAACTATCAATTTTCATCCTTTGTTTTTGTAATATATTTAAATATGATTTAAATATTATACTTTGTGTTTGACTAATTGCTAATTGATTATGCAATAAATGATAACATACATCAGAAATAGTGTTCAGTTGAGGATTTTCAGAGTGAAATTTATGCTTATAATTATCATTTAAAAAACAAATTATATTTATATTATCTACAGTCCTCTTCCTGTAGTATGCTCCTGTTTCTAAGTTAAGATAATCTAGCCTATGAAATACCTCCTCGTCTTTACTGGTCATGATTATAAGTAGAATCTCTCCGCAAGTTTTCACCTACACCTAGGACTTATCAGCACCTCTGCTTCTGCCTAGTACTTCAGTTTACCTCTATAAGAGAGTTTTTTACTTATACCAAGTTTTCAAGACAATTTGCTTAATCATAAAGGCCAAAATTATTTTAACTTAATTCATTGTTTGCTCTGATACCAATTTTCAGGGTGAGGTATGAGAAGAAATCAGATAAACAGCCAGATTCAAACAGATCACAGATGTCCGGTCACAGAACAATAAACCACGGTTCAAAGAGGTTAAACTTTCCTCTCAGAAAGAGGAGGAGAACCCTCAATTTACGTTGTGGCTTTCTGTTACTGGGATCTATGTTCAAATCTAAATTTGGAAGCTTCTGACAGGAGTAAAGAAGAAGAGAATAATATATATTTCATTTACTCTTTTTTTTTATTTTCTATTTTCACTCATTTAGATCCATCAACCTAGCACCTTGACCGCATTCGCTCACACTCCCTTTGCCTCCTAAGGTCCTCAACATGCTGCCATGCCTGCGGGGATGTTTTGGTCACTTCCAGAAGTTCATCCCGTGCACCTCCGAATGCACCCGATGCCACTGCTGAACCTGCAGGGATATTGCGGTCGACACCCCTGCCACGCCCATGGGGATTCGTCACTCCTGGAAGTTCGTCCCGTGCACTGGCAAACGCGTCTAATTCCTCTATCGCACAGGCAGGGATGTAAGTTTGTCCTGCAAACTGCCGTACGTGCCCGATGCCACTGCCATGCCCATGGGGATGTTCCCCTCACTCCGGGAAGTTCATCCTAAGCACTGTTGAACACACCTGATGCCTCTCCTGCACCCTGGGGATGTTCCGGTTGCTCCTACAAGTTCATCCTGCACACAACTGAATGCGCCCGATGCCTCTGCTATGCTCATGGGTATGTTCTGGTACACAGCCGAATGCACCCAATGCTGCTGTCGCGGCCGCGTGGATGCTTTGATTGTTCTCGAAAGTTCCTTCCCTGCATGGCTGAATGCCACAACGCTGCTGCCGTGGCCGCGGGGATGTTCCAGTCGCTCCCGGAAGTTCGTCCCAAGCACTGTCAAACGCGCCCAATGCATCTGCTGTCCCTGCAGGGATGTTCCTGTCACTCCCCGTAGTTCATCCCGTGCACTACTGAATGCGCCCCACACCGCTGTCGCACCCGTGGGGCCTTTCCAGTTGCACCTGGAAATCTGTCACGCGCACTGCCCAACATGCCCAATGCTGCTGCCGCGCCTGCAGGGATGTACTGGTCGATCCCGGAAGTTTGTCCTGCACACTGCAGAACAGGCTGGACACCTCTGCCACGCCCGTGGGATGTTCCAGTCACTCCCGAAAGTTTGTCCAGCGCACGGCCGAATGCGCCTGCTGCCTCTGCCATGCCCGTGGGGATGTTCTGGCGCACTGCTGAGCATGCCAGACACCGCTGCCGCACCCTGCAGGGATGCTCCAGTCACTCCTGGAAGTTCGTCCCACGCACATGCCGAACACAGCCGATGCATCTGTCACGCCAGTGAGATATTCCGGTCACTCGCGGAAGTTCATCTCGTGCACTGCTAAATGTGTCAGACGCCGCTGCAGTGCCCGCAAGGATGTTCTGGTCGCTCCCGGAAGTTCATCCTGAGCACTGCTGAATGCGTCCGATGGCTCATCGAAGCCCGTGGGGGATTTTTGGTTGCTCCTAGAAGTTTGACCCATGCACTGCCGAATGAGCCCGACGCCACTGCCATGCATGCGGGGATGTTCCAGTAACTCCTGCCGTTCACTGGCCAATGCGCCAGAAGCCTCTGCTGTGTCCGCTGGGATGTTCCAGTCACTCCTTGAACTTCATCCCATGCCCTGTTCAACGCACCCAATGCCGCTGCCGAGCCCGCAGGAATGTTTCAGTGGCTCCTGAAAGTTCATCCTGCACACTGCTGAATGCTCCCGATGCCTCTGTTGCACCTGCAGGGATGCTCCGGTCGCTCTTGGAAGTTCGTCCCCTGCACTGCCGAAACGTGCCCGAAGCCTCTGCTGTAACCACAGAGATGTTCCAGTCACTCCCGGAAGTTCATCCCATGGAGTGCCCAATGTGTCCGACTCCACTGCCGTGCCCGAGGGGATGTTTCGGTAACTCCCAGAAGTTCGTCCTGAGCACTGCCGAGCATGTCCGATTACTCTGCTCAGCCTGTGGGGATTTTCGGTCGCCCCACGAAGTTTATCCCATGCACTGCCGAACGTACCCAACACTGCTGCCATGCTTGCAGTGATGTTCCGATCACTCCCGGATGTTCATCCCACGCACTTGTGAACGTGCTTGATGCCTCTACTGCACCTGTGGGGATGTTCTGGTCGCTCCCAGAAGTTCGTCCCTTGCACAGCTGAATGCACCCGATGCCTCTGCCGTGTCTGCAGGGATGTTCTGGTCACTTCCAGAAGTACGACCCGCGCACAGCCAAGCACGCCCAATGCTGCTGCCGTGCCCACGGGGATGTTCCAATCGTTCCTGTAAGTTCGTCCCGTGCACTGCCAAACTGTTGGGGTCCGATTTCTTGTCCCAACTTTTCTACACCTTAGGGGTTAGCACGACTTCTAAAACCTCTCCTAACTTGTTGTCCCGTTTGATCCTTGAGTTCTTTTCTTTTTATTCTTGTCCCCTAAGCTGTCCCTCGGGATTAACTAATGATAAAAGGATATGTTGGATACGCAAGACAACTCTTAAACCTATCACAACTTGCCTTGGTTGAAGAAGACAACTCTTGACTTCAACCTAAGCTCTTAAGCAAGGAAGACAACTCTTCACCTTGTCTTAAGCCCAAGTTATCTCAAGACAACTCTTCAAAGATAACTGGAATATAAACAAGAATATAAACAAAAATGCTGAAGCTTGATTCTTGATTAATTAATAAAAACTTACAAATTCGGAGCATATGTTCATGCTAACAAATAATGGGCTGTATTTATAGTATTGGACAGCCTTTTCCTAATTTAACCAGTACTTAAGTTCTTTATCCACTTAGGACAAGTTTTCCTAAGTCAACAAAGTTTCCTAAGACAACTAGAATCTTATCAAGATAGACCTTATCCAAATGTTTCCTAATACTACTAGGATTCTTGGTCTTCTTGATTGACTAATCCTATTTCGACTAAACCTCTTTATCCTTATCTTATCTTATCTCCTACAGCTGCTGATCTTTATCTTAATGTTTCCTTCTGAGATTAGGACTTCCTTATGGTGGGTCCTTCTGTCCCAAGACTTCTCCTTGACGCGAACAACTTGTTGAAGCTAAACCCTTCATGACGTCCTGTTGCTGCTGGAGTTCTTCATGCTGTACACATCCTTCTCCTGCTCGAATTGCACCATGCGTATCCTGCTGATGCTGGAGTCCTTCTTGGCTTGGATGTCCTTGGTCAATTAGGACAAAGTCAGAACCTGGCCATGCTTCACTGCATACTGTGTGCAAGCTTGTTGCATGCACGTTCTGGCCTGTAGCTGCCTCTCTTGCTGCTTGGCGTCTCTCTCGCATCCTCCTATGCCGCTCACGCTCCCTTTGCCTCCTAAGGTACTCAACACGAATGTGTCCGACACTGCTGCTGTGCCTGTGGGCTTGTTCCAGTCGCTCCCGGAAGTTTGCCTCAAACACTACTGAACTTGTTCGATGCCTCTGCCGAGCGAATGGGGATTTTCCGGCCGCTCCCAGAAGTTCATTCCGTGCACTGGCAAACGTGCCAGATGACGCTGCCATGCACGCGGGGATGTTCTAGTCACTCCCAGAAGTTCATCCTGCACACTGCTCAGTGCAGCCAAAGCCTCAGCAGCGCCAGCGGTGATGTTCCAGTCGTTCCTGGAAGTTTGTCCTAAGCACTGCCGAGCGCACCCGACCCACTGCCGCAGCCGAACACTGCCCAACATGCCCGAAGCCTCTCCAATGCCAATGGGGAGGTTCCAGTCACTTCTGGAAGTTCATCCCAGAGCAGCAAAAAGTTCCTTGTCAAGTTGCTGGGATA
>BNST01001096.1:0-134693 GCA_019650275.1 Xylocarpus granatum
GCATTCTATTAACTGTGTTGAACAAATGTTAGTTATGAAACTGGGATTTTCAATGATCCGAAGTTTCCATGTCAAACCCTTGTGGGATGCTCTTGATTCTCTCAACTATCACTCTTTTTAGGATCCTATTTGGTATAATTTCTAAAATGCTGCTTGGTAATTGAAGTGTTGTCCAATGTGGGATAAAATCACATGTCAAATATTAGTGACAAAGGGAGCTCTCCACTAAAAGTTGGTGGTTATCAATGAATTTTCAAAGTCAAAGTTTCTAATTGAAAAATAAAAAATTTGAGTTTGTGACAAAGAAGGTAAAACAATAATTCTTGTAATCTCTTCTTTAATAATTATCATATCAAATGGCACAAAAAAATTGTTTTTTAAAAAATATATTATTAAAAAGTTTTTTTCTGCCATATCTACTGTCAGAGTGTTTCATACTAGCATTATAATTTATAACCTACAGTTTGGCATAAAGTAAAATTTAAAGGAATGCTTTAAAGTACAAGCTTCAACTGATATAAAGTATCTAACCTTTTCCTCCAATGAGAATTACCTCAACCATCTACCTTATTCCTCCAAATTCCAAATGGTTGTAACTTTTAAAGAAAAATTAGCAGTTTAGTAATAGCTTAGAAAAGAAAGCACATGAGCATGAAAAATAACCAGGAATCTGTGTGTGTCCAAGCCAACAAAACTCTAGCACAGAAAATATGTGAGCTTTATTTTCTCCCGTGCATTGGCCAGACAGGAAGACAGGTTCCCAATTCATCTTATCAGTTGTTAGAAAGCAAATGCTATGATTGAATCCACTTTCCATGATCATCATCCTCATCCTGTAAAAATTCTAGAAAAACCATTGCTGCCTGCTTTTCCGTAACAAAGATCTGTCTGTTCTAGTATAAGACAAGTGACAAAATTTTTACACTCGGTGATTCCTAAAATATGATAGGACATTGTCAATCTTTGGAGACAGTTGAATTATGCATCATGATCTCACCCTCAGAACAGATATTTTCACAGATATATTTTTCACTGTTTAACCATATTCTTTTTTTCTGTTGAATGAAAATCTATCAACGCATTAGCATTCACACCCGCATACGTGCATGTTCTTCGTTGTCTAAGGCAATGATAAAAAGAAATATGTCTTTCATAGTATATACAACTGTTCCAACAGAACCTTCACTATATTGTCTGCTTTTCCTTAAAATTACATAAACTGCATTCATCATTCTAGCTTTTCAAACCTTCAACTGAAATAACCTGAAACACCTCATCTAACTTCAGCAAGCACAAATTCATATCTGTCTATGCACGCAAGACTCCGCCACCATAACTCAAGCCAAAACAATGATCCAACATCACAAATTCTATCCTTACAAGATAAAAGGCACTCAAATAACACATCTAAAATAACAGAAACTTTTGTGAACCACAAATGACAAAACTATGAAACAAAACAATAGCTACAAACAATTACTCCACATTCTGCCCTCGATGTAACAAAGGTGAAAAAAAAAGCTCTTTTGGGTCTATCAAAGGGGAAACTTTCCTTCAAAGTTCATATCCTATCCCAAGTTCTGAGAATTTTTGCTCTCCTACATCTCTTCTAACAATCAACAATTCAACCCTACCTGCTATTGAGTGTTTTTTCACTTCTCTACGTTCATACCTTGCTATCGCATTGTATTCTCTTCCTCTCACTCTTGATTATTTTCAGAGACAACAAAATTTTTTGTCAATTTGTCACCCAATGCTTCCATTCAACATATAATTACTCTATTCCATTTCTCGTATTTCTAATCAAATACCCATCAAGACCATACCAATATACATCCTAGAAAACAAACATGAAATTGCCATAATTTGCAATGCAAACTTTTATGAATTTGTTTTCAAACTATTTCCCAAAACTTCCTTTACAAGTTCATTCAACTGAACATACACAGCAAATGCCCACATAGATAGAAGGCAAAACAGAACCAAGTAAAATAAAAATTTCATACACTGGTCTTGATAATCCTCCTTCTGGCCAAGAATCTAGCAACCGGAGGCGTAAGCGCGATTGTTATCGGCACTCTAATCGGAATAAGCGCTTTGTTACACAGCACAGCCAAGGCCAGGGCTCCACCAGTGGATGCCGCGAGCTCAGCCGTCCGATTCCTCTCCTTTTTCTCCTCTTGAATCACCGTCGTTGATTCAGTACTAAAATTAGCATCTCGTACATCTCGGTTTTCTAACACGAACCCGTCAGAGGATCGGTATGACGAATTCGCATCTGGATTTTTCGAGGAGAGTCCAGGAAGGCTCCACTTGGCTAGGATTGATTCCACATCGACGTTGTTCTTGATGGCCACGTAGAGGCCGGTGATCGAAGCTGCAGATACGGAAAAGTGAACCCCAATTGCTACTTTTCCGTACTTCTTCAGAAGCTCCTTGAATCGGCCTCCCGTGAATGCCGCCATTGCTGGAATCGTAGATATGAGAACTGGATGCTTTCCCGGTGCTTCTGTTCAGGGTTTTAGGGTTTTTGGACAAGACCTTGCACAGTAGGTGTAGGTGGACGAGGTTCTTTTTTTCCTTTAAACGACATCGTGTCTTTTTTCGCTTGCTTTTTTTTTAAATTTTAAAAAAGCCAATCTTTAGTCACTCATTTGATATAAATGTATATATTATGATCGTAATTGTAAAAACACAAAAATAAAGGGACAGAATGTTATTACCCCATTTCCACAAAGTATGAGTCATTTTCTTTGGCCAGGCATGGAAGGCATGATGGTTGCCAGAAGCCAAAAAAGCCAAAAGCTAAAAGGCCAAAAGCTAAAAAGCCGAAAGCTAAAAAGCGAAAAGCTGTTTCTTTTCCTTGAAGTTTCTTCTTCCATCATTTTGGACAGCATGTATCCAAGTCTACATCTATTCGTAATTGCCTACCCTCTTTTGCGGCTGGAAAGTACAATATTTACATGCAACTGTGTACCCTTCAATCTGAATGAACCCTCACTGATTGATTGGTCAAATCTCGTCATCCACTCCTCCATTTATATGATACGATGACCAAGAGCAAACCCTTTTGAGATCTATGGCTGGTGCTCTCATTCTCACTTGAATATGGTCTCCAATTACTTAGAAAGAAGGATATGCTTATGCATGTTTGATGGCTTCTCTTTCTCCTATCTTCTTTCAGGGTTATGTTAACATTTATATTCCATGCAGAGAAGACTTTACTTATTTATTGTTTAAAATTTTTCATTGGCATTTTAAAATTTTGATTTTATGAAAGTAGATGAGATGTATATTAACAACTACTCAAATATAATGTACATAGTTGAGAGAAGCAGAAATCCAGTCACTTTTCACAAGAGTTCAAACTCCATGAAATGCAATCTTGGTTCCACTTGTCCATTGATAATTCCTAAATATAACCAATGATTTGCATCTAGTTGTATTTCATATCATGGCAATACACCTCAAGTCTTCTCTAATGGAGGCTGGCAGGATTAAGAAACAATCTTGGCAACCCAATAACATGACCCAAAAACAAAAGAAATGATAAGATTTCCCCACATTACTTTGATGATTAAGTCTTATACTTCGCACACAAACTTCAAAAGAGCTAGCTAGCTAGTTAGCTTTCCATTCATTTTCTTTCAGTATTCCATCTCTTTCAAGCCATGGAAGATCAAAAGATCTCCAGATATTGTTGCTTTTCGCTTATTCTTGTGACCCTTTTCCTCCTCTTAAAGAGCTCCAAATCTGAAGTTTATGCAGTCGGCGGCGACGAGCATTGGAACACCGGGGCCAATTTCAACATGTGGTCACAGCAATACAATTACAGTGTTGGTGATGTTCTTGGTATGAATCAATTAGTTCTTTGCCTAATTATTCTTTCCAGTTAGAGACAGAAAGTAACTCAATGTTATCCATGAAATATTGTGAAATGCTTAGATTTCAAGTATACAAAGGGGCAACATAATGTGTATGAAGTAACAGAGAGCACATATCAATCATGCGATGCAAGCAGTGGAGTGATAGCAAAGTATGAGAGTGGAAACGATCAAGTAACACTCACAAAAGCAAAGAAATATTGGTTTATTTGTAATGTAGTAGGCCATTGCTTTGGAGGAATGAGATTCACCATTGAAGTGAAAGAAAACTCCGGCTCCAAGTCCACAGCCGTCGCGCCGCTGCCGCTGCCGCCACCGCCAATGTTGGAACCATCTACTTCTTTTGTAAGCTTTGATGTTCAAAGATGGAAAATTGGGATTTACATTGGTACATGTGTAATTTTATTACTTAAATAATTGTATTATTGATGGGATTATTTGGGTCATTACTTAAAATTTATTTCTGCCGATGCAGTATCAATGTTCTTATTCAAAATCAGAAGTGAAAGAAATGATGAAAGTGTAATCAAAGTTGATCTTTTTCCGATCCTGTGAAACCCTAATTAGCTTAATTGTGAAGGTAGTGGAGATTGTGGTGGTGGGAATGGATATGGTGACTGTGATGATGATGATCATCATCATGGTGATGCATCAGATGATGATATTCCACCCCATTGCTGACACTCTCTGAAGCTTCTTCCTTATTTTCCGGCCACCCACTTGACGAATTTCGCGTTAGCTCGAGCAACGAGTCCCTCACATGATCAGCTTGGACCAGCTCACTCTCTCTTTTCTGCCACCAAATGAAATTAAAGAATAGTTATAAATAAGTTTAAGGATTGATCAAGGTTTTCTAAGTGATCTTTCAGTTTGTTTTAGGATTTTGATTACCTCTACTGTGAAGACATTAGAAACAAGGCCTAGGAAGCTGGTTACATTTGCATTTGTTACTTTCAGACCCAGAGAATTCAAAGCTTCCATTAATCTCACAAATCCACCAGGCTTATGCTCGCAGAACACCTTAACAAAGAATTCATTCCCATGTAGTTGATCAAATTCCACTTGAACCTACATCAAGCATTCCATTTTAGTTCTTCAAAAGGAATGGATCAATGCAATAAACATTGAAATTCAGGAAATGGAGAGCGTTGAAGAATGTGACCTCCATTTGTTGTCCTTTGTCATGGGTGTTTTCCGAGTTCTGGTCTGGTTTTCGAACGCTGCCATCCCCCATATGAAACACATTCTTAGATTTATCATATTCAGATTTTGGCTCTTGAATCATTCCATTTTGGGTCAAACTCTCTGATTTGACATTGTTATTGCTGCCATTGTTGCCCACAGTATTATCATCCTTCGCTCCATCATCATCCGAATTCTCTTCCAGTTCATCTTGCAGTTCTTTTGCTTGCTTTTGCAGGTGCTTCACATAGTCAATTGCATCCACAAGAATTGAAGCCTTATCCAACTGCATACAAACAAAGAGGAAACATCATAAATACATAATCAAAGAAAGCATTATGAAATCAGAGACAATAATATACAAAAACAGAAATTGATATATGATCATTACTTTAGAAATTATCGGAACCAAAGCTCGAAGAGAATACAATCGGTCGTTGAGCTTCTTCCTCCTCTTCCTCTCGGCTTCAAGATTTTTTGACTTCCCGGTTCTCCTTCGACAATTTACATCATCTTCATCAATAATCTGATCACTACAATCCGATGCTGAATCTGACCGACCATTATCATTCTCCGGTTCCATTGAATCTTTTTGATCATTATTCCCTAGCATATGCACGTTCGCAGTAACATTACTATCATTAGTCAGTGCATCTATTTCTTGCATTACGTTCGAATCATGCGGTTGCGATCCTTCAATGAATGAATTATTATTTCTGGGACGTTTCCTTTTAGAAGTATTACTGTAACCAAATTGCTGCAAGAAATTCATCGGAGAATTGCAGAAACGGGTTCCATCAACGGGAATATCATAAGCAACATTCATGTTTTCCAATTCTTCTGGTGGGAAATTGTTGTTGGCATGAACATTATTAAATGAGGAACTACTAACATCTATAATATTATTGCGTGTGATGATCATAGATTCCTTCCCCATTGACATGCTACACTGTGCTGTTATAAAGCCAATGATTTCGGGATCTTCAGGTGCCTGCAAATCAAATTTTGGAATCAATTATTCATGGAAATTAAAGGCAACTTAAAATGGTATAAATATACATACTTCTTTGGTAACAAATAGCTCAATCAGTCCACCCACCACAGGAATCAAAACCCTAGTCCAGACTGCTCTTTTCTGTAAAAGAAAAGGTTATGGGCTCAAACTATACTTTCCTTCTTATGTTTGAATTATAAAAAATTTGTAACTCTGACCTCCAACACATCTAAATCGGAGTTGTTTGAGAAGTTTAACCATCGAGGTTGGTTTGATATCAGGGTGTGTGCATAAATCCTGAGAAAAGGAATATTGAATTATGCATGATGACCGGAGAAGGGAGGGAATAAAATATTTGTGAATGAAAAATATTGAATGATAACATACGTCTCGGAGCCTAGAGGAATCGAAGATGGAAGTTGGGAGAGAAGTTCACAAGATTTGGTTCTTGGATGTTGGAAGACAACATCCCTGCAAGGAAGAACCGGAGAAACTGGAAAATAAAGTTCTTCACCATTCTGAGTGTTGTCAATTCCAGCACAACAACAATCTACCCACTCAAGAAACCTGAAACAAATCGCAAATATGCATGAGAACAAGTCATAAAGTCAAAGGAAGAGCGAAGAGATGAATTCAATTTGTTGATAACCTTTGATCATGACTCAATTTCCAGTAAACACAGTAATCCCAGCCTTTCAAGCCTACCAGGGGCCTTAGTCTTTCCGTTGGGTGAACAATGGCCATGTTTTAACCTGCAATTGCTGATCCTAAAAGCTACTAGAAATATTGGAACGTAATTAAACTGTAACAAGAACCTCCGGGGGATCAATAATTCACAGAAAAGAAAGAGTAAATTATCAAACCTGCAAAATCCACTCGTCAGCCTCTTAGAATTCCAAAGATATTATCTTACCCAACTTCTTAGAAGAAAAATGGGGGAAGAAACGAAAGAGAAGATCCATACGAGAACTTCAGTTGATAGCAACACTTAACTGTAGCATACACATCATCCAAACCCATATCATTTCAGAATTGCCCATTTCGAGAGAAGAAGAAACAAAATTAAAGGACAGAAGAATTGATCGCTTGTGGTGTTGTCTGTGTTTATATTCGGAGAATATGGGTGATATTTGTGGTAGGTGAAATGCAATGGCTGCATGAGAAAGAGAGATGATTCCATGTTAATATAGAAAGATTTACATGAGTTGGAATGATGGTAGGAGCATATTGCATGAGCTAAGATGGCGTGCAAAACCCTAACTACCTTATAAGCTATGCATTTCGTTTTGGTTACATATTCTTTCATGTCTCAACTACTCCGCAAACTTCGTTTGAACCAAAACAAACTAAAGCATTACACATCAGCCTCTTGTATGGGAAAATAAGGAAACAAATCAGGATTGGATTGTCCCCCATTTTGAAGAAAGATTAACTGTTCTTCAACTAGAAATCTGTAAAAAGAGAAATTCATAAACCCCACCAAGTACGTATAAATGTCATCAGGAGTGCGACATGCAAACAACTTCTTGTAACAAAGAATCAAAGATTTGTTAGTACATTGTAAATTAACAATCGTAATCGAACAAAGTTTCAACTGGAATCAATTTATTATGTTGTCATTAAAAGTGGCAAAAAAGTCACTTCAATTCCAACCTCTGAATAATGAAAACCCGATTTAACGAACTCAAACCAAGTCATAAATATTAATTTGGAGACCCAATACGAGGCAAGAAAGACAAATAAGGTACAAAGGTTGAAGATTGCATCGGCATGCCCATTAAATGTTTGATAAAATTGCTGTGACAAGGCTAATCATAGATGGACTTGAGCCTGGCCTTGAGCCCACAGTACGGTCCTACACAACATAACTATCACAGTGCAATGAAGCATTTGATAGACACCAACCATCCAAACCTCATCTAGAATCCCCTCTCCAGATTAATCACTAATCATTCGGAAATTATCAACAGATTTCAATTGATTTTGCATCTTTTAACTCCTCCACCTCTCCAATGTGATTTCCAACACCAATATAATTTATTAATAACGTTAAAAATATCTATTCAATAAATACAAATTTATATGATTGTGTCGTATCGTTATCTCGTATCCTTTATTATTTACTTTCTAATATTCTTTTAAAAATACGAGACATATGATAAGATATGATCCAACCACATCATTTTATGTCATCAAATTTGTACACTAATCTATCACGCATGTTATATTATTTATTTTTTATTGTTCTTCTAAGAATATAAAACATACGACAATAACACAATCCAATCACTCAACTTTTTTATCTAGAATTTGTATAATGATTTGTCATTATTATAGTATTCATATTTTTTTCTTATATATATATATATATATACATATATGGCAGTAATATAATCACATTAATAATTAATATTTATAATTATACTTATAATTCATTTATTTATTTTAAAACGTGAAACATACGGCATCGATGATATAACATAGTCATGGATTTGTGAGTTAGAGTAAAAAGATTACTAGAATCTAGCATGCTACTTCACCCCTTTCACAAAAGCATTTGTCAACCCAATATTTGTCTCACCAATTACACATGTGAAGATGGGAAAAAAAGGAGTACATAAGTATTTATTGTAAAGTTAATGAATAAGGTTCATTTTTATAATTTAAAATATTTAATAAATATTTTGTTTTTACTTGATAATTAAATTTATTAATTATTACACATTAATAATGAGATAAAAATTTTAAAAAATATGAATATTTTAAAATTTGAAAGAACAAAATATAAAATCATCTATTTAATAAATAAATTTATATATATATATATATATATATATATATATATATTCTAATAAAGCAGTCATCCTTAATCTCACGATAAACTTGCATCCAAAAGTGAACCATTTCAAGGTTACACTAACACCGTCCAATATAAAATGAAACATTCCAAGAATATATATACATACATTATATAGAATAGTAAATAAAACAATCAAATGTAGATCCTTTGTAAGTTTAGGCCACACATGGTGACACATCTTCATTTATACATTTATTATATAAATGTAACATAAGGTTCCAACCATAGCCATGCCTCTTTCATATTCTAATTAAAAGACAATATTCTTCTTGTTTTCAACTTCCTCCCTTGTTGAGAAAATTTAGCATCAAACCCCCCACCCTCCCTTTTTCTTTTACTTTTTGCTGCATCATTGATTCTCTTAAACCAAAGGCATCTTATCACATGTAAGATCAAAATACACATACACACACACACACAAACGCATCTTATCACATGTAAGATGAATATATATATATATATATATATATATATAAAAGAAAAGAGACAAGACTAAACAAATGTTTAATATTACACAAAATTTTATATTAATTAATAATTTTTTAAAAATCGTGATTGCAATAGATTCATTCAATTTTCATTATTAGTGAATTGTCAACTTAAGCGTTAAAAATTAACGTAAAAAATTGTGTAATTTGAAATAAATATCTATCTTGTTCATGTATAGAATGCTCATCTCATATCACTACAATGAAAAAATATTATGATTTTTAAAATTCATATATTTTATTAACGTATTTATTGATATATATATATATAAGAAGTTATTATTTTCAATTTATATTTATTTACAACGAAGTTACAACAAGTTCTATAAGAATTACTGTCCAAATTTTTTGAGAATTTATCATTTTTAACATTTTGGTTCTTTAAATTTCTATCTTTATTTTTATTCCTAACCTCTCAATTCCAAATAGAATATTCCTTAATATGTACCTTGTTCATAACATAAATTACTATAATACATGTACTCATATTTGTTATTTTGCGAAAAATTAGGGACTCATTTGTTATTTTGAATACATTTTTTTTTAATAATAATAATAAAGTAGGCTCAACACGTGATCAGACAAGGATCGCACGTGTTGAGTCTCATGTCTGAAAGCTGGACCAGACCTCCGCTAGTAGGTGGCCAGGCTGCAGCTGGTGTCGCTGTCCCATTGCTAACCGCAAATTTAAGGTCGTCTCAACGGTCAATCGTTTTAACCCTTCATCTAATTTTTCATGCTATATCATTGGAGGAGTAACCTATTGTTAACGTCAGGACTTCCAGGATTCGGACAACTCAACAGCAAGTTTCCCACTTTATTTAACGGGTGTGATGGTTAAATTAATTTCGAAGAATACAAGAGGTTCTGAAAATCGATGACTTATGAGAATTTTCTTTACAGCTATTCTATGCGATCAACAATACACTGCATCTCGAAAGTGCGGGTAAGTGAGAGAAAGTGGGAGAAAAAAAATAAGCAAGGCCTGCAACACAAAATAAGCTGGGCCTGGAATTTTTGGCAAAAAAGGAAAGTTTATCTGGGTAATTAGAAACCAGGTCATCTGCATCCAATCAAAGAAATTTGGTGGATAATAACTTGTTTTGCAGCAGCTTATCTGGGTAAAACAAATATTTTTCTCTGTTTCAGTTCCTGACTGTATGTGTTTGTGGATGGGTTTTGATTTGTATGTATGAAGCTTTGTTTCTTTGACGATCACCCAGTTGTATTTTATGATTTGTAATTTATGCTATAAGTCTTGAAATTATTCTCTCTCTCTAAATATCTCAATTATTTAGTGTTGTTTTTGTTTTCACTAATTTTGGCTTTTTATCGTACATAACCTTAATTCAATATGTAAAGATTCTTGCTCCTCTTTTACTTTGTTACTTTGCTTTTTCTGAGTTTAGGGAAAGATAATATGATTGGAAGCTGTGAAAAAAATCGAAGATGCTGAAGAAATTGGAGAAAAATATACCGTGGGCTCTTTGTCCTTTTGGTTGATAAATATTTTTCTTAATTTGCTACAGTTTGTGTTAATCCTCTTTCGAATTAGCAGCGGCTTGGGTGAACTCCAACGAAATATGGCTGTTGAGAGTGGAAGAGTACACCCAAATTGCGTTAACGCTGCTAATCCCTACCATGAATGTGGTATGGCTTGCTTGGAAAAGATTGCTCAAGGACAGGGACATGGACGGGGGCAGAAAGAGAAGAAGTTGTTAGGTAATTGTGTTACTTTCCTGGCGGCTTCTTTGTTTTTGGCTCATCTTGTTCTAGGAATTGTCCTATGTTTCACATATTAAAGTTGAATGAACACGAAACACCTTTTTCTTTGTACAACCTAATTACAGTTGATTAATTATCTTTAAGTTCCTTAGATTTGTTGTGTTTCTACCTCATTCATGATGAGAACCTTGAAAATACTGGAGGCAGAATGATATTCCCCTCATTTTACAATGTCCATCATCCTGCTTGACAGGCTGCAATTTCTATTTTACTCATGTTTTTTTGGTTCTCTGAACATTGAGAGTGTAACAGACCTGGTTTGTGTTTGTATTATGTTGACTCCCATACTCTCAGGTAGCCATCTATAAGATTCCATAACTCTCAAATTTGGATTTTCGTAATTTTCGGCATTCAGTTGAGCTTGAAAGTGTCAATCTGGAGTATGAATTATTTAGCTGATCAACAATCATCCTGTTCTTGTTTATTGTATTTAAATAACTTGTAGTTGAAGAATTACCTATTATGATGTCAAATATTGTTTTTGTGATACAAATAGCTTCTTAAAGGATGTACTAGGTTTCGTTTAAGTTTCAGTAATTTTTACATGTTGTTTGTCTCGTGTGTAATTCCTTGTGTTTATTTTCGAGATCTTGGATGGCTATCAAATGATAATGATCTCAAAAATATGGAGGGCTATTGAAGTTATTGTATCATCGGAAAAGAAAGTGTTTGAATCTTTATGGGTTTGTTGACACTTTCTGAAAGTAGAGTATAAATTTCTCCATTTCTTTTAGATTATCACAATGGTGTGAAAGAAGATGTAATTAGCAAAAAGAAGAATGGAGAGAGAAAAGTGCACCCAAAATTCCCTTAAGTGTCTAATCCTTATCATGAATGTGGTGAACATTGCTCCAAAAGAAATGGTGAGGCCAATCCCCAGGGGAATAAGAAAGAATCGGGTTTTCTTTTCTTTATTCCTATGTATTCTGTTTCTCGTTGAATGTCTCAAAGAAGTTTGATCTCACTTAATGATTTTACTCTTCCCATTTTCATTCTTCTTCCTTTTTCTGTCTTCTTCTTCTTGCCCTGTGTGGGGAGGTTAGGCTTCCACAATATGAGCAAAGAAAGTGCAGATAAACACAAGTTGACCTCTATAATGGAGAATAAACGTACAAGAGAAACTAATCAGTACTTGCCAATTTTGGCATGTTGTGGGCTTTTTATGTGTTTCGGCAAATTTACTGATTGAAGATGAGTGTTAGTATTGAATAGAGGTTTTGATATTGACAATGTTTGATAACAGTAGAAAAATCCACCTCGGGAACAATATTACTCAATCCTGGATGTCTCTCTGATGCCTGATTCCTGACATGGTAAATCTTCGCTGCAGGCTCCTGGAGCTTTGGCAGGAAAAAGAAAGACACCGATTCCCAGGCAAGTTCCCCGCTAGCAGTTGACAAGGTATCTGTTGGAGGTCAGCAACCCCATGCTCGAAATGATCGATCTAAATATCATACTAGGAAAAAGTCAGAATACGAGAATGATGAGTCCTTTTCTTCGTCCGAAAATTATTCTAAAGAAATTTGTTCTGAAGATCACTCTTTCAACAGGGAGCAAGCTCAATCGACCCGATCAGTGCCTCAATCTGGGAATATAAAGATGGTGCATTTCCCACTCTCTTAGTATACTGCTGTTTGTTTATTCTTGGTATTCAACTTAGTCAATTTTCTTCTGTTTTGGTAACAGACTGATAAGCCCAAAGATCGTCGAAAAGAAAGTGTGACTTCTCTTGATGCACCGCAAACCAAACATGAAAAGGATGACAAGCCTCAAGCTTTCGTCAAGATACATCATGATGCTGAGGACATTAGAGAAGGCGTACCAAGTCCAGCTGTCGGGTCTGGGAACTTTAGTTTATCCGGCATCGACCTTGCTCCAAGGGACAGTGATGAGGAAGAGGTGGAATCCGTTATTTCTGATTCCTGTGTGCCTGTGGGAAAATACCATGTGAGAGCAAATGTTTCTTCAATTCTGCAATCAATCCTCAACAAATATGGAGATATAGCAGCAAACTGCAACTTGGAATCAAATTCTATGCGTGCTTACTATTTGGAGTGTCTTTGCTCCGTGGTTCAAGAGTTGCAATCCATGTCATTCATGCAGATGACCAAAGCTAAAGTCAGAGAAATGTTGGCTGTCCTTAAAGACGTAGAATCTGCACAAATTGATGTCAATTGGCTACGCAACATCCTCAACGAAATCTCAGAAGCCATCGAGTTCAATAATCAGCATCAGACAACCGAAGCAGCCAAAGCCTACTGTGATAACCTCCTGGAATCAACAAGGAAAGAGCTAGAATCCCTGATGAATGAACTAGCCCTCAAGGAAAAGGAGGTTGCCGATCTGAAAGCACGAGTGGACGAAACCGAAGCTCGTTTAAGTGAGCTCGAATTCGAGTCTACTCACTTGGAGCAGACCATTCAGACCACGCAATCCAAGGTTGAGAAATTTAGCCACAAATCACTGGCAGATGAGCTCTTGTAATGCAAAATGCAAAGAAAGCATGCAAGGCATTACCAACAGTCAACTCGGCTCAGCTATGTTCATTTTAGTCTTTAGCTATTTCTGTTCTAGAATTGTTTGTGTAATAAGGCATGATGTAACTGATTGGTAGTAGGCTTTGTTATCACCATTAGTGGTTAGGAACCCTCCTGCAGCTGCACTTGGTCACAAGGCTGAGAAATGTGCTAAGAATTCTGGGACTCTATTATATATTCATCTCGTTTAAATTGGTCGTATGGGTGCTAGTTATTTTCTATAATTGAATATATGGATTCTTGTTCTGAACACGACTCGACTTCAACACTATTTGAATCGACCGGAGACAGAGTTTATAAAATAATATGTAAAATCCCCAAATCGGTATTTGCTTCGCGCGTCAATCTCCAATTTTCCTCTTCGAAAGCATTGCTATCAAAGCATTTCTTGATAGGTTGGTTTTATTTAGTCTTTCAGTTTTTTAACTGGTTCGTATGTGTTTGGTTGCCCAGAAACTGGAGGAAAGTGAAGATAAAAAAGGGAACAATCGAAACATTGTGTTTTTTTGTGATAGGTCCCATTCTGCAAACAATGCAAAGATAAGAATGGAAAAATAAATAAGCTAAAGTTATTCGTGTTCTACCCAAGGCGAGAATAAACCGCATACAATAATAAATAAATTTTTTTTGTCCTCTGAACTCACACATCTATCCTTACTTATAATTATCTTAAAAACTGAAATGACGAAATTTAAGCAACTATCTTTACAATAAAGACCCATGAACAAAAATTGAAAGACCTCTTAACAAATTCTACTTGTTCACTAATAGTCATCACGTGCGAAGATATCATAACTAATTGTTATAATATCAGTAATTGGGTCTTCGTTTGTGACGTGGTCTATCATCCTTTCCCCCTTTCAACATTAACCTTGTCCTCAAAGTTAGTGGTAGCAAACTTGGTTATCAGCTTATTATATTATTCCCATGTTGCATCAGATCTCCATAGAATTAAAATCTCCTCCACTAACTTACCACCATGTTTGATCCAACGAAATTACTTAATTGCAGCGGGTTCTAAATTAGGTTGCCCTTCCACTACTATTGGTGGAATCTCTGTAAGAACCTTGCTAGTGTTATCCAATTGTTTTTTTAATCGTGAAACATGAAAAATATGATGGACCTTTGCAGAAGAAGGTGGTAAGTTGAGCCGACAAGCTATTGTCCCATGCGTTCAACAACTTTGTGAGGTCCAAAATTTTCTATGAAAGCTTTTGGTGAGCTCGACGAAAAACCGATTGCTGGCGATAAGATGGTAATATGAGAAAAACCCAATCACCAATTTCATAAGTGACATCTTGTCTCTTCTTGTCAGCTTGCTGCTTCATACGGTGTTGTGCTTTTTCTAGATTATTCTTGAGCTTTTTAAACAAATAATCTCGCTGTACCGAAGAACAATTTACTTCATTGACAGCTGAAGTACCTTCCATATAACGTATAATGTTGGGTGGGGGATGTCTATAAAGAGCTTGAAAAGGAGTCATTTTAACGGCCATATGGAATGTGGTATTGTATCAAAACTCAGCCCAAGTTAAATTGGATTCCATGAATGAGGATACTGACTACAAAGGCATTGTAAATATTATTATTCTATGCAGCGATTTACCACTTCTGTTTGGCCGTCAGATTGAGAATGGTAGACTGAACTCATATTAAGTTTTGTTCATGTAAGTTGAAAAATCCTCGCCAAAAATTGCTTAAGAAAATTGGATCTCGATCACTTACTATAGTTCTTAGCATACCATGCAGTCAAGCCATGCTTTCTACGAATACTTCAGCTACTTTTTTTGCAGTATAAGGGTGTGTCAAGGATAAGAAATGAGCATACTTTGTGAAGCGATCAACTACCACTAATATAACACTTTTTCCTCGTGAAGTTGGAAGGCCTTCCACAAAATCCAAAGAGATGTCTTCCCACACTTGTGACGGTATCGGAAGAGGTTGAAGAAGTCCCGATGGAGTTTGAGCCTCGTACTTGTTTTGTTGATAAATTTGGCATTCTACTACATAATGCTCCACCTCTTTCTTCATTGATTCCCAATAAAAAGATTGTGACAATCTTTTATAGGTGCTTAGTGCTCTCGAATGCCCCCAAGTTTAAAGTTGTGAAACTCATCCATTAACTTTTCTTTCAATTTGAGAATTCGACTTTTGTAATATAGAACTCCCCCTCTTAGTTGATAATTTTGCATGTTAAATTTATTCTTTTGCACATCAGTTGCCTTTGCTAATAAATATAGCTCTTGTGCATTAGCAATTCGAATTTCTTCCCATAATCCAAATAATGGTTGAGTGATGGAATTGAGTTCTGGAGCTTGAACTTGACGTGAAAGTCCATCGGCTGTAGCATTCTCTCGTCCAGGTTGATACAAAATCTCATAATCATAACCTAAAAGTTTTATAACCCATTTTTGTTGCTCTGGAGTACTAACTCGCTGGTCTAAAAAATGCTTGAGACTTTTTTGATCAATTTGGATTTGAAAATGGTGGCCTAATAAATATCGTCTCCAAGTTTTCACAACTTTTAAAATGGCTAACATTTCTTTAGCATAGGTCGACAACCCTTTTTTTCTTAGCCCGAAGGCTTTACTCATATAAGCAATAGGACGACCCTTCTGCGACAATACCACCCCAATGCCTTGATATGAAGCATTAGCCTCTACCACAAATAATTATGAAAAATTTAGAATGGCCAATACTGGAGTACTTATCATAGTTGTTTTTAACTTTAGAAAAGCTTCTTTAGCTTGTGGTGACCATGAGAACTTTCTTTTGCAAAGCAACATAGTTAATGGAGCAGCAATTATTCCATAATTTTGCACAAACTTGCGATAATAACAGGTGAGACCAAGGAATCCTTGTAACTCAGTGATAGTTGCAGGTGTTGGCCACGATTGCATTGCTTGAATTTTTGTATCATCAACCTGTACTTCATTTGAAGACACAATATGGCTAAGATATTTTGCAATCCGTTGCTCAAAGGTGCATTTTGATGATTTTAGATAAAATTGATGATCCGCAAGAATCTTCAAAGTTTTATCTAAATGGATTAGATGTTGATCCCAAGTAGGGCTATATATTAAAATATCATCAAAAAATACCAAAATAAATTGTCGTAGATACCTTCGAAAAATGTTGCTCATAGTCGCTTGAAATATTGATGGCACATTGCATAATCCAAAAAGCATTACTAGATACTCAAAATGGCCATTATGAGTCCAAAATGCTATTTTGTGAACATCATCTAGATGAATGCGAATTTGATGATATATAGCTCGAAGATCTAATTTGCTAAAAAATTTAGCGCCATTGAGGTCGTCTAACATATGATCCACCGTAGGAATTGGAAATCGATCCTTAATCGTCACCTCATTAAAGACATGATAATCGATACAAAACCTCCATGTCCCATCCTTTTTCTTAACAAGTAACATTGGAGAAGAGAAAGGACTTTGACTTTCTTGAATAATTCCTGAAGATAACATATTTCCAACTTGATTTTCGATTTCATTTTTTTGATAATAAGCATAACGGTAAGAACATACATTAATAGGTTGAGTCCTTTCTTTGAGGATAATTCTATGCATAAATTCACGTTCTAGAGGCAAACTCTTTGGTTCTTCAAATAAAATAGAGTAATTGTCAAGTACTGACCTTAGTTCCAGCTGTAACTCCTTTTGCCAAGTAAAAAGTGAAAGGCTTTGCTCCTTAACACTTAAAGCAAAGAGTCCACTTGCCATATTGATTTCTTTAACAAAATTATGAGAATCTATAGCACATGGAGATGTCACACGCTGCCCAAAAAAAATGCATTCTTGCTTATCCCATGCAAATTTCATTGTGAGGAGTTTTTAGTCACAAAGAACTAGTCCAAGCATCTTTAGTCATTGAACTCCTAATACAGCATCAAGACCCTTTAGTGGAATTGCAAAAAATGTGGCCATGAATCTTTTCTGTTGCAACTCAAACAAAATTTGATTGAACTTCTCTTTGCAGTGTAAGGTGTTACCATTGGCAACTCGAACTTCAAATTCTTTTGTAGGCTCCATAGGTATCTACAACAAATGAGCAGCATGACAACTTACAACTTATAAAATTATGAGTGGAGCTACTGTCAATTAATACCGTAAATGGATAACCTTGGATGAAGGCAGTCATTCTCATCATTTTTGGGACTACCCATCTTAGGAGAGCATGCAAGGAAATGGTTGGTTGTGTTTCTTCTTGGGATTGCATCTCATGCTCCTCATTGGTAGCTTTGTTATCTTCCCCTTGAAAGTCAACTTCAATAAGAAACCCTTGTGGGGTCTTGCAATGGTGACCAACTGTAAATTTTTCGTTGCATTTGAAGCATAATCCTTGCTCAAGACGTCGTTGCATTTCTTCCCATCTGATTCTTCAAATCGGTGTTAGCGCTGGTGCTTGAAGTCTCGAATTTGAACTTTGCCTGGTAATGTTAAGTTGACGGCTTAAGAGTTGTTTACTTGAATTCTTCTTTTTATTCAAGTACTCCTCTCGCATCATGGCAATAGTAATTGCCTCCCTCATGGTTCGAGGCTGGCACATATGAACTTCCGATGCCACTTCTTCCTTGAGTCCTCTACTAAAAGTTTCTATTAAAGCATCTTGTGGCCATCCTTGAACTATATTGGCCAATTTCTTAAATTCATGTTGATATTCTCTCACAGAATTCCTTTGTTGCAAACGAGACAGTCTTTCATCAAAATTAATGTACTCATTAGATCCAAAGCAAGCTAAAAGCTCTTTTTCAAATACTCTCCATGTAATCAATTGCCTTTCATCTTGGTAAAGACGTCGAAGCCATTGCCACCAATGGTTTGCTTCATTATCGAGGTAATAAGATTTTATGGCAACACGTTGGTTGTCAAAATACTGCTCTGCTCGATTAAGCCATACCATGGGATCATCGCCAGTAAAATGCAAAAAATCCATTTTTCTTGGTCGACAGATAGGGTTTGCATCAACTAAATGTTCGTTCTTCTCTTTGTGGTGAAAGTGAGCTCTCTGGTGGATGAGTTTAGAGGTTGTTGATAGCCGTCAAGATTTTATTAAAGCTCATACCTACTCGATTTTCTAATTCTCGAAATCCTGTTTGTATTGCTGTGATTTCTACTTCTAATTTCTACTTCTAAGTGCTCAATCCTTTCTTTATTGCTCATAATGTTTTGTGGTTTAACGAGGCTCTGATACCAAAATGATAGGTTCCAATCGTTTACAAGCAATGGAAGATAAGAATGAAAAAATAAATGAGTTAAAATTATTCGTGGTCTACTCAGAGCGAGAATAAATCGCATATAATAACAAATGAATTCTTCTAGTCCCCTAAGCATACACATCTATCCTTACTTATAGTTATCTTAAAAACTAAAATGACAAAATTTAAGTAACTATCTTCAAAATAAAGACCCACGAACTAAGAGTGAAAGACCCCTTAAGAAATTCTACTTGCCCACTAACAGTCATCATGTGCGAACATGTTATAACTCATTACCACAATATCAGCCACAATCTCTTATGTTCATTTTCTTGCCTTGTTAGTTTTAATACCAATTTACAAATGTAGTATGGTATTTGGCTAGAACACAAGGCTTTATGGGCCCACTATTAACTTTGTTAGATCCTAGAAAATAAGTATCAAAATAGGACATTGTGGCTATCATCTGTAGTAGAACTTGTAGTCATCCTAAAAGTATCCTTAAAGATGTTCAATGAGATTTTCTTGTTTATCAATTGTAGTGTTAATTTTTGACGGAGATGAGACATGTTCTCATGTTCGTTCTACTTGGAACTCGCATTATTTACCCCCTACTCTCGGGAAATTTTCGAAAATAGTATTATTTTTACCCCTCTTAACATTTATGACCAACCCTAATTCATTCTTACCAAACTAACCACTTTGGATGATTTTGCCCCCAAACCCTAAAGCACAATTTCATTTCTACCCTCACAAATAACCAAAAAGTAAAAACAAATGTCTACTTATTTTCTTCTCATTTCGTCACCGTTGCATTTCCGATAAATTGCAAGTTTCATCTTCGACGGTATAAAGAATACAACAACAACAACAAAAAAAGTTAGTCTCACTTACATTAGATAGAATTTTGCTTATTTGTGTGTTTATAGGTAATAGAAATATTTCTGTAATTAAAGCACTAAATATGATAAAATTAAACTTATTCTAGTAGTTCATTTCTTCCTTATTGTTAAAATGTTGACACAATGATAGACAAGTAGGCATGTATATAGGGTAAAATATAGCAAATAGGAGTCATTTCGGTGTTTTAGGTGAGAAAATGTAGAAGACGGAGGAGGAAGACGCTGGGTGTATTTGGGTGGCTGAATACAGGAGGAGTGGTATGGGGGCGTGCATCTCACACGCTCAAAGGGGTATTAGTCCCTCTAGGCGCGTGAATCTCACACGCCCAGGGATGATTTAGGGCTCAATTTTTGCTTAGGGTGCAAAAAAAGGCCCTGGGTCCCCAGGGACCCAGGGCCTATTTTCGCCTGTGTTGGTAATGTTCTTAAATGTTCTGTGCACATGTCAAAAATTTAGCTCTATAATAGTGCCCTGGGTCCACAGCCAACACAATGTGCACGTGTTTCCTTATATAATTATGTTATATATTTAATATATAATTATTTGTATATTTATTATATATTTATCTAACAAATTTCTTAAAAATTATAAATTAATAGTTAATATTATTTTTAGTCATTATATTAGGAAATAGTTTTTTATATTCATAGAATTTTTTATTATAAAGGTTATAAATATTAATTGTTAATTTGTCTATTAATTTTCAGGTATATGGCTGAAATCATAGCTGTTGGCATTTGGTATGAATGATCATGGGATTATGTTATCTGATGATTCAGAAAAATACCACGGTGGAAAGGGTCCATCTTATATTTGTTCTCAAAAGATATTAAGTACTATGAATTATTAACCATGATATACGAGTGCACTAGAATGAAAAATCCCAACGGAATTTAACATTCAACTGAAAACTGGTTTCAAAGATACAGAGACAAGATCTTGAATATATGTTGATATCGATGACGATTATAGTGTATCTGATTTTATGCATAGTATTAGGCCGGAGGGGATAAAGATCTTTATATATTTTTTGTCTCTACAGAGCAAGTTGTTCTCTATTGAGCCTAGGGTGCCTTGAAGTAACGTGCCAGCTTTTGATGCAGAAGTTTCTACATAACCAGTTGTATCTTCTTAGGATAATAACCAATTCGACTATGGTCAATATTATACACATCTATACAAATCATATAGACCCTGCACCAATACAACGTGGAGCTTCAGTTAGCCATGGAGAATATGCGTTTTGCCAATAAATGAAGATCATGTACATGATTTCTTTCAAGCTCCGACATTTGTGCAGGGTGAAGGTGTTGACATGGCTAATGAAATGCCACCTCATACGTGGAGGAATGATTGAGAAGATGATGATACTAATCCAAGTGCGAACTTAGCAACTCCCCAGCGACATTTGGGCAACCATTGTCAAACCACCTGTAGGTCGTCTCCCATCCGGTTGACCTAGGAATACACGCATCCTATCTTCGGGTGAAGAAGTGGTCGTTAAGAGGTGTTTTCAGTGTAAGCCATGTGGTCAATATCGCGCAACCTATAAAACCCCTTGAATTTAGAAAAAACTTAATTTATTAATTTAGTTTATGATTATAACTTTTATAATTATTTTTTATACCATATTTTGTTGTATAATTATTGTATAATTTAGTTTAAAGGAAACACATATTTTGTTGTTCTCATTGATCGCTTGATTTCCTATTAAAGACACCTTTATCATTCTGGACAACAGTATATACTTTCCTTGGGTCCCTGGGGACCCAAGGCTAAAATGTCCTAGGTCCGAGGAGCAAGGGGTAAAAAAACACCGACAACAACACCAACACCAAAAAACAAAACACCAACACTAACGACAAGAATACTAGCATCACATCACCAACACCAAAAACAACACCAGCAACAAAACACCAACAACAACAACAAGAACACCAGCAACACAATACCAACAACACACCACCAGCAACAAATCACTTGGCTTAAAAAACCTGCGCCGCTATTTATAAAACAATTGGGCCTGAAAAGTTAAATCAGATAGTTAGTCACCACCAAGTATAATTATTGTAATATAATTAAATTAAATCATGGGCAAGTTGGGAATCTATACGTACATAAAAGTGGGCATGGGCAATGGAAACATTCTGGCGAATACTCTAAGGATAGACCATTTGTCGATGGGCTAGCAAATAATAATACTCATTGATATGCTGCATTAATAAAACAACAAATGTTAGATTTTGCATTTATATCCTATCAACTCATGACCAAGTGGGTGGGTGAAAAACTTACAATGTCTTCTAGTTGTGCATCCGCATTTGAAATACCGCAAAACTACCTTGGCGTAATTGTGACAACCTGCATCTCAATGGTCGCATCAGGTTCCTCCAGCCAACTCAGGTACGCAAACATAAACGTCGTCCACATAAGGGGCGATAGGGTCGATCACAGTATCCACTGGATATTGTGGCAGTTCTCTATTGGCTTGGATTGTGTACGTCCTCTTATTTGGGTTAGTGTACGGGCTTCTTTCCTACGGGCCACGCCTATAAACCCTACATAATCGGCTATGACATGCATCACCTTCACACTCTGATTCTGACAAAATTATGTCACCTTCAGGCAGTATGCTGGATGATGGACCCGCTTCAAAACCTGTACTAGGTTGAGGTAAAATGTCCTTTTAAAACATTAAGCAAAGGGACAAAATTAGTTGCAGCAGACAACAAAATAAAATTATAACAACAAAACATAAAGAACAGTACATATGATAGAATAAATAAACTAACCTGTAATTGTTGATGGCCACTCATTACCATTCATGCCTGTAGGTCTGCTGCTAGCTGATCGACTCGCCCCACAACTTTGCATTCTATTCACTGCATGTCATCGCGGATGCCACGCTGTATCCTCTCGACATCATCTCGTATATACATGATGTCCTGCCGCATGTAATGAACCTTTGAATCTAAGGAGTTGAACCAATCTTCGACAAATCTCTTAAACTCCTCGTCGATGTATGCTGGTCCAGAGGATGAATAGTGTGATGGAGACAACGAATGTCCATGCGACAAAATCGATGATGGTGAAGGAACATGGTATTGTGCTGACACTGGTGAATGATGATGTGGGATCTTGCCGAGTGATGTGACATGATTGGCGAATAATGTTGCGCTGCAGCTGGCGAATGATGTTGTGAGGCGGCTGGTGAATGATGAGACCTCGCTGGAGACTAATGCTGTTAACAACCAAAAATAGATGTGTTAGACAAATATAGAACACTTACTGTGAATATGTCAACACAACTATAAATCATACCTCAACATAACTCGATGTCGTTAGGACGCTACCCCCATACGCACCTCGTGGTTGAATAATCTCCAATCAATTCAACCACGTGTGGCAGTCTCGATCTCTACATTATTGGGCTGTAGAGCAAGAACTACTTGAAGCGTCTGTGAGGCAAAAAAATACCGTTGAAGACTAGCCTGGGTTAAATTTTGCTTCAAGTTCTTCCAGCAGATGATACACGGGACGCCATCGCGTACAATAGCAGCAAACCTACTCTGCATGCTAGGAATACTCTCGTAAATCCACATCTACATGGCATAAATTATAACATTACAACATGATACACACCAAAAAGTGAAAAATATAAAATATTACATTCAATTTGTTAGAAATACCTTAAATGCAATTGCCATCCCAGTGATGTTGATACTTGCCCTTAAATTACCAGCCACTAGCTTGCAATCGTGCTACAGTGCTCTTGTATTTGCCATGTTGGATAACGAGTGATCGACGCAAAGACTGCACGATGTAGAGATGGGCGGCAGATCCCCTATAGATATCTATTAAACTCCTCTAAATCCTTTAAAATATCTAATACTTAAAAATCAGCATGTGATCTACCGTCCCTACCAAATAAAAACCTCTCAACCAAGTAAAAGAGGGATAATCTAACTACATCTACATTTGAAAGAGAAGAAAAATCTAAGGCATCAAAAATTAAATCTAGATTGTAGAGAGTGATCACGTCTCTATCCCTAAATATCATATCCCTAAGACGAGTATTATCCTGCAAGTGTAAAGTAGGAAAATACCCACACCTAAGTTCGGTTATCAACCTAATCTTAACCCATGAAAACCGAATCATTTGGCTACCAACTAAAAACCACATCTCATTTGGGTCACCATCCACATCTATCTCATGCAACATCATGTAATGAATTAAGATCTATGCCTAACAAATGTCCTAAACATGTTTGCCTACACATACCTAATTGTGTCTCGCTTAATTTACCCTTTATTTGGTCTAGCATCACTTAATTTACCGACGATAGGTGAATAGTGTTATTGTCGGTGTTTTTTTACCCCTTACTCCTCGGACCTAGGACATTTTAGCCCTGGGTCTTCGGGGTCTCCGAGGACCCAGGGAAGGTATATATTGTCGTCCATAATGGCAAAGGTGTCTTTAATAGTAAGATACCCACATTTTAAACTCTTTGATGTATGTCATCGCGAATGTTGTTTGGAGTATAAATCTTGCTAGGATCTTGAAATTTGTCCATAACAAATTCACCAATAAATCGACTGGTTGCTTGGCGGTGGCTTGGATCTTTTCAAGTATGGTCGTTTCAAACCGTTTAATACACTATATCCACCTTCTCCATCTGTATTCGTTGCTCACATCCGCCATTTGCATCTGTCAACAACACATCTAACCTCAAATCGATCTGTCGTTGACTTTGCAACTCGAATGAAAATTATTCCTCAGTGCCAATACACCTAATGCATCTCGTAACTCCTTCTTTGAATTGAAAAGTTGTCCAACATCTATCATGTTATATGTAGACACCGACATTGCATCCTCGCCTGTAGAAAATGATGGTGGAATAAGCAGCATACGACGACCACTATGTGGAAGACTTGAAAGACCAGCCATGTCATCACCAATCCTCATAGATGTGTCACTCTCACGAGCTTGCTGACTCAAGTTCGCGCCTGGATTAGTATCATCATCTTCGCAATCATTCCTCCACGTATGAGGTGGCATTTCGTTAGCCATGTCAACACCTTCACCTTGCACAAATGCCGGAGCCCTGAAAGAAATCATGTACATGCTCTTCATTTATTGGGCAAAACGCATATTCTCCATGGCTAACTGAAGCTTCACGCTGTATTGGTGAAGGGTCTATAGGATTTAGTATAATATTGACCATAGTCGAATTGATTACTATCCCAAGAAGATACAACTGGTTGTGTAGAAACTTCTGCATCAAAAGCTGGCACGTTACTTTCAGGCACCCTGGGCTCAATAGGAACAACTTGCTCTGTAGAGACATAAAGTATAAAAGATCTTTACCCCCATTCCGGCCTAATACTATGCATAAAACCAGATACACTATAATCGTCATCGATATCAACATATATCCAAGATCCTGTCTCTGCATCTTTGAAACCAGTTTTCAGTTGAATGTTAAATTCTGTTGGATTAATTCTAGTACACTCGTATATTCATGGTCAATAATTCATGGTACTTAATATCTTTTGGAACAGATATAAGACAGACCCTTCCACCGCGGTATTTTTCTGAACCATCAAATAACATGACCTATGATCCTCCATGTCGAATGTCAACAGGTATGATTTCAAGCATATACCTGAAAATTAATAGATAAATTAATAATTAATATTTATAACTTTTATAATAAAAAAATTGTATGAATATAAAAAACTATTTCCTAATATAATGACTAAAAAATATTTAACTATTAATTATAAATTTTAAGAAATTTGTTTAGTTATATAATAAATACATAAATAATTATATATTAAAATATATAACAATAATTATATAAGGAAATGCGTGCACATTGTGTTGGCTGCGGATGTAGGGCACTATTACAGAGCTAAATTCTCGACATGTGTACAGAACATTTAAGAACATCACCAACACAGGCAAAAAAAAGGCCCTGGGTCCCCGGGGACCCAAGGCAAAAATTAAGCCCTATATCATCTCTCTCATGCGCTTGGAGGGACTAATACCCCTCTGGACGCATGAGACGCACGCTCCCTCCTGTATTTGGCTGCCTGAATACACTCAGCATTTTCCTCCTTCGTCTTCTACATTTTCTCACCCAAAACACCGAAATGGCCCTATTTGGTATATTTTACTCTATCTACACGCCTACTTCTCTACCATTGTGTCAACATTTTAACAACAAGAAGAAATGAACTACTACAACAAATTTAATTTTATCATATTTAGTGTCTTAATTATAAAAATATTTCTATATTTGTAAAATACATAAATAAAACAAAATTTTATCCAATGTAAGTCAGACTAAATTTTTTTCTTGTTATTGTTGTATTCTTTATACTATTGAAGACGAAACTCGTAATTTACCGTAAACACAACGGTGACAAAATGAGAAGAAAATGAGTAGATGTTTATTTTTACCTTTTGGTTATTTTGAGGGCAGAAATGAAATTGTGCTTTAGGGTTTGGGGGGTAAAATCGTCTCAAAGTAGTTAGTTTGGTAAGAATGAATTAGGGTTGGTCATAATATTAAGAAAAGTAAAAATAAGGCTATTTTCAAAAATTTTCTCATAAATAAACAAAAATTTTGTCAAATATAAGTCAGACTAACCTTTTTCTTGTTATTGTTATATTTTTTATACTGTCGAAAATAAAACTCGCAATTGACCGGCAACGCAACAGTGACAAAATATGAAAAAATTGAGTAGAATATTTTTATCTTTTGGTTATTTTGAGGGCTTGTGCCTTAGGATTTAAGAACAAAATCATTCAAAGTGGTAATTTAATAAGAATTAATTAGAGTTGGTCATAAATATTAAGAAGAGTAAAAATAAGGTTATTTTAAAAAATTCTCCTTTACTCTTTACGATGGAAAACTTCAATTTTCACTTCTAAAACTCTATGTTTATACCTATGTGTATAACTCAGTGTTATATTGATATCTCAATACGTAAAAGGCACTACATATCTCAATAAGTATGAAGGTAACTAATTGTTTTGACAGTTTTCAACCAGAAGACATTGTACAATGTATACAAAAAGCAGACGAAGAATGTTGGGGTTTACCTAGAGGAATATAACAAAATGAAAGAAGCCGATCCAGAGTTCTATGGTGATGCTTCAAGCCTGCAGCATGGGAAGGTATGCTTTTGTTGGCAAATTCAGTTGCTTCTTGATAGCTTTGGCTAAATGTTAGGTGGCTTAGTCCATGAGCTTTTTCATTCTTTTATTTGTATAGGCACCAAAGATCTCCAAGGATAAAATTGAGAGGATAGTGAAGGAACTCAAAGATCGGGATGAGAAACGCAAATCCTTTAGTAGGAGGAGGATTCCACAAAGAGAAAGACGTCGACTCAATCAGTGACCGTAATGAGCATTTCCACAAGAAGATTGAGCGAGCGTTTTGTAAATACACACTTGAGATAAAAAACAATCTCGGTCGAGGAACTGCTCTGCCCGACTAAGGTGTTCAGCAAAGCTGTAATGCATTGTGTTACAACCTTGAAAACAAAACTTTGTTTGTTTGAAGAAGGCATTTGAGTTGTGGGGGCTTTATATTTCCATAGCATCTCCTGCTTCTCATTTTACATTACCAAGTGTGCGAGTCATTAATTCGTAGGCTTATTTTCCAGTTTTTCTCTTAACCAAGTTAAGGCGAGTGTGACGCGAAATATTTTTCATTAGTCTATCTTCTGCTTCTCTGGAGCTAACGAGTTTGAATTACTGTGTTTCATGAATTGTCGCTGCTTGCCAGGGAAACCGAGTTGAAGATTAAATCGTGCAAAGAAATTGTGTTGCAAAGGCAAAGCAAGAGAAAGGAATCAGCTTGCCCGTTGGGACAGGGTTTTTCTCAAAGCGATCAACCAGTATTAGCTTAGTTCAGGGGTTTATAAAATATCCGAGGAGCTTCATTGTTATTAACAATGAGCAAATACCACGAAGGCCCAAGTTCTTCAACGCAATTGACTCTTAAAGGATGCCAAATTCCAGGTGTATTTCTGAAACTTGATTTCAATTGTAATCTTAAATTTTGTCACACCTAATAGATGTTGAAAATAATTTCGTACTGGCTCTTAACAAGTTTCTGGATGCAGACAAAGCTAGCTAAGTTGAAGGGTAACATTCAGTGTTGGGTACCACCAACCAAACATTCATACCACATTCGGCGAGGGCATCATTAATTTAGGGTGCAATACACAGAGATGATGTTGCCAAGTGAAGAACGGTGACAGAGAAGGAAGCACCAATCACATGGTTGAGGTTTAGCCATTTAAGGCTTGACTTGGCTTTGCTGACCTCCTCCCTCGTGAAAGATAAGCCATGGTGGACCACCGTCTCCCCCTGAATCTCTGTTTTTGACCCTTACCAGGGCAGGACCACTCCCTCCTCCCTCTTTCTGATAAACCCAATTGGCAAGAAACCTACTTTCGTTAAAAGAAGAGAACATATCATGATTTCCACCTTTTTTTAATTAAATAATCCCATAAATTTATTTAAAATAATTTAAAAAATTGTCAAAAAAGAAGCAAAAATGGCATCTTATCTTTTTATTTGGGGTTTTTATGTAGGGTAGGTAAGGTAACCGTTGATGGAAAGCAGGTAAGCCCAAGACCCTTTATCCACCCATGTGACTGCCGTAACATGCGACCCCGTTGTGTCCCGACATGTGGCAGAATCAGAGCTGGCAGGTCTGCGACTGATTGGAGGTCGAAAAAGTTTCCCATTTGCCAATGCCAGAAGAAACAACTTTCCAGCTGAGAGTGAAGAAAAGTTTTCAAAGGAATACACAAAACTAGTGAAAGCATCTTCGCAGCTTTGCAAGTTCTCTTCCAAAAGATTCTTCTCATGCATTAACTTGCATGTTTAAATTGATTCATTTCATTGATTGCGGCAGTTTTCCATGGTTGGTAGTTGTTTTTGTCTTTTTATTAGCAGAAGGGTTAAAGAAGTTTTGAGAACACAGAGAGAAGGCAATTAAAAGCAAAACATCACCACTACTCGTCGACAATGATTCAGAGAGACAAACTACAACGGAAAGAGTTTTTTGAAAAATAAATTATAAATAAAGGAAAAAGAAAGAGGAAGAAATCAACGTCCTTTCATACACACAAACGAACGAATAAACAGAGATAAGGGGGAAAAAGACAGCTATTCTTCGTAGGTAGGCTTCTGCTTTTCCTTAGTTGGTGGGGTTACTGCGGAATGATCCCAAAGCTTTGATAGCAGCTGCTCTCAGTATGTACTGGTGGTATGCGGCTGCAGCCATTGCTCCAGCGATAGGACCAACCCAGAAAATCCACTGCCCATTAATTGAAGAGAGAAAAACATGTCAACGCCTCATAAAATTCCAAGAAGAGAAGAGACAGTAAACAAAAAGAGCAGATTTCTTTTACATACATGGTCATCCCAGGCTTTGTCATTGTTGTAGATAACAGCGGCACCAAAACTCCTAGCAGGGTTGATACCAGTTCCAGTGATGGGAATTGTGGCCAAGTGAACCATGAACACGGCAAACCCAATTGGAAGTGGAGCCAAAACCTGCATCAAAACAAGAAAAAGAAGTTAAGCATGGTCAAAAATAGGAAGAAATTTTTTAAATGCAAGAAGTTTAGGACTACATACAGGGACATGAGAGTCACGAGCGCTTCTTTTGGGATCGGTGGCCGAGAAAACTGTGTAGACAAGCACAAAGGTACCAATGATTTCAGCACCCAAAGCTGTGCCGGTGCTGTAGCCGGAGGCAACAGTGTTAGCACCGCCACCGAGAGAGTTGAACTGGTGTTTCATGAAAGCTTTGACCAACCCAACACCGCAAATGGCACCCAAACACTGAGCCACCATGTAAGCTACACCTCTGATCAGCGAAACCTTCCTGGCCAAAAACAGACCGAATGTCACGGCAGGGTTAATGTGACCACCTACAACAGCAACAAGTAAGCCCCATTAGTAAAACACTAAAAAATTGGCAACTTTCTTTATAAAGTTCACATTTTTTTACTAATATCTGAAGAAAAAGCACAGGAAAACGTACAGGGGTAAGATTAAATGTTAGGGTTTTTACCAGAAATGCCAGCAGTGCAGTAAACAAGGACAAAGATCATCCCACCAAAAGCCCATGCAATACCCAAAAGACCAACTCCGTCACACGCATCTCTTTGTTTCTTGTGGCCAATAACAGTAGCTACAGTGACATAGAGGAAGAGGAGAGTGGCGATAAACTCAGCTATGAGAGCTCTGTAAAAAGACCAGAGCTTGAGCTCACCCATGTCGAGCAGCGGTGCCGGAGGTGGATCGACGTAGTCCTTGCCATGATGAGTTTGTCCTTCTTCACTGACTTCCTTCGACATCTCTCTTCTTCTTCTCCTTCACAAAAGACACTGGATTTCCCCTGTCTGGAACAAGAATTCAGCGTCGTCAAGCGTGCTTCTGGTTAGTGTCTACTACCTCTCTCGGCTTGTTGGCTCACTCTTTTAAATAGAAAAAGATGGTGCATTTTTGGATAAGCTAAGGGCATTTTGGGTATAACATATTTGTTCATTTCTTGGAAAAAAAAATTATATTGTAGTGACAAAATTGGAATAAATACTCTCACTGTCTTTTTTTTATTATTTTTTTAATAAAATAATTAATATATATTATAATTAATAATAAATAATTAAAATATATTTTAATAAAATTTATAATTTATAATTTTTATTTTTGTAATATAAATTTAAATTATTATTTATTATTATCTACACTTATCAATATTTGTTTAAATTTAAAAAAATTAAAATGATCCAAATTCAACAAACATACACTCGCAAACGAAACACTCAAGATGGGTCTTCATGTATAAAACTATGGAATCTCAAGGACTCGAATGTTATTTTCTTACAGAGAAAAAGTAATCGGTAGGACCCCACAAAGGAGGGGTACCGGGCCTTTCAGCAGCACCATGTGAGGAAGGGCTAATGCCCATGCTGATGTGGCATGACTTGTTCCTTAATAATAATGTATTTTCTCGGACATTTTCTTTGCTTTTTCTTTTTCAATTGACTATTCCTGTTGGCAAGACCTCTTTTTCGACTTTGGATTGGGGTTTAAGTTTAAACAATTATTTCCTAAAAATAATTATTAGTAATTGAGGGTCAGTTAAATTACTAATTAATCATAAGTAAATCAAAGTGATGTGATTGTGATAGTAATAAGTGAATGCTTGTGTTCATATATATTATTTTGTAATCTAATTAAATAATTCATATAATATATAATAATTATTTATTTATATAAAATATTAATTAAAATATAATTTTTATATCACAAAATCGGGATGCATTTCATTATTTTATAAATTTATTTTTAAATGGATAATTTTTATAAATCTACGTCATAATAAAGTAAAAAAAATTATCAAATTTTGAATTAAATTAATCAACAAGCTCTAGTTGTGATCTATTCGGAATAGTAAATGTTGTACTCTCGAGATTTAATATAAAATTAAAATTTTTAAATTTAATATTATTTATTTTTATATAATATTAAATTTAATATGAATTTCAAAAGTATATGTCATTCGAAACAATTATATAAAGTATGCATTAATTATCTCAATCATTATAAACAAATTTAATTCTTAATTGGCATGATTAGACACAAAAATTAAAAACCTAACCTTTTAATTACTTTTTGAAAATGAAATGCATTCCTTTGTTAGTTTGTCTTGGGAAAGTTTCATTAGATATGAAGAATTAATCATCATCAAAGTTTCTTTTAGCCTGTCCTCTATTGATTGCATTGGCCTTGTCTATCTATAGTGGACTCCACGACATAAACACAAAAGCTTGCCCCTTCTTTTGCCCAAAATGACCTAGGTTCTTTGAACTTTGAGAGAATCTTAAGGGTGAAATAGTCATTTCATCCATAATAAATTGTACTTACCCAAAATGACCTAGGTTTCTGAACTTTGAGAAGATCTTAAGGGTGCAATAGTCATTTCATCCATAATAAATTATACTTACCCACGTCCTTTATGCCTTGGAAAATAAGATGTGATACAGTAAATAAAATTTAAATACAATATATTTTAATTGATGCCATCACATTATTTTAAATGTTATATTTTGGATAAATATGATAAAAATATTTATTTTAATTTTATTTTATTAAATTAAAGTTAAAAATATTAAAATATGTATATATAAATAATAAATAATATTTAAAATATAAATAAAAAATTTTAAATTAATAATTTAAAAATTAAAATATATATATATATAAGGATATATAATTTAACTTTTTAATTTTTTATTTATTAGGCATTGTCTGGAAATAACAAAGTCTAGTGGATGGTTCTTGGTTAATGTGGGGACACTATGATCAAATTTAGGTAATGATCCAATCAAAGATCACGTGGATGCCAGCTGTATCAAAAGCCAGCATCGCCCTTGGATGCTCTCGCACATTCGCTGGAGGTCCCACCTTCACACTCGTCTTTATGCTCTACACGAGCCCTGCCTTACAATCTGTCCAGGTCCCACGACGGCCTCCTTTTACGCATGCATTATGAATCGGTTGGCTGGTACCTCATGGCACCGGATTATTATACTCCGTTTTTCACTGGTCCTCTATCACCAACCGAATAAGCCCACGTGGCTCGATCCTTCTAAATATGACCGTTGGCGTCCGTCTTAAAATCAGATCCATCCAACGGTCAAAATGATCTTTAATTTGGAGTCAAGAAGGAGGTTAACTACACGCTGTCAAGATTATCCAGTAGATATCGTGCATTAATTAATAATAAATTATTTATATAAATAATTAATTTATATTAAAAATAATTATTAAAAAAAAATCTCTTGATTTATTGGGTTGAATTTGGACAAGTAATAATCCTCCTCGAATGGCATGTTCCTTTTCCAAAACTTACAACTCTGATTAACTAATCAATCAATCAAGATTAGTAATGGTGGGTTGGTTTCCTAATCATTGATGATTAGTAGAAGGAACAGCGATGCCTGTAGTAATTAATAATTAAATTATAGGGTTTGTCTTTCAGCATGCTCGGAAGCTGAAGCATCTCCAGCAAAGTATTGCAGAGCAACTATGGAAAAGAAAACTAACATTAGAAAGACGGACAGACACTAATGCTTCCAAATCTTGGAGGCAGCCGCCATTATTATTGTTAATGCATGTTTTTCGCCTTCAAGTGTCAACACTACTGCAACCATCTCCAGCAACAACAACGCAACACTATTGCAGCCAAGACTCCATTGTCGACATGCCAAAGAACGGGAAGGAGAAAGAGAGAGAGAGAGAAGCACACATCAATGAAACTCTCTCAGTTATTTGCCTCTGAAGAATATGATTAGACAAAGGATTCTTGCATAACCAAAACTAATCTTGACTATTTTTACTTTCATAGTAATTGATTTGCATTACAGTTATACCATACATCAACTCTCTTCTTTGTAAAGGATTTCTTTTTTACTGTACAAATATGCATAAGTAATTAACTATAATTATAATTAACGGAGGAGGAATGAGGACGATGATATTATTACGTGATATAATTAAAATAATATTTTATTATATTAATATAATTAATTAAATAATTATGTTATTTTAATTATACTGAAATTATATAATACACGGTCTTACAAAAATTTTCTTATACAATTATATTTATAATTTGAATTGGGTTTGGATTAATCAATTGGTGTCACAAATAGTGAAATATAGGTCATAAACCCTAGATGGAGTAGACTAAGAAAGAGAACTGCATACGTTCTTGTAAAAAGATGATAACGTGGCAGAATACGATTGGATTATCTTTCATAACCATGAGAGAACTCACGGCACCCGAACCTTACTCTTGATGATAATTAAGATATGCATGGATTCTTTCGTTCTCCTACTAGAACAAAACAACTCTCTTGTATCGATCTTAATCTCGTATTTATTATAAATTAATCCTCAGCAAACCCTAGTTTCTAATCAGTTGTTCTCCATTGATATTTTTAACCACCGTCAGCAATGGCGGCTTCTGCGACCTCAGCAATCGCTGCCGCCGAGACTCAGATCATTAAAGAATTTTTAACAGAAGATGTTTGTCTAATTGAGGAAATTCTGTCATTGATCGATCGCGTGCCTATAGTTATTCTGATTTTCTTATCTCGTTTCCAGACTTGTCAGCGATGTGCCGTTGACATCCTGACAGGAACTAACAGTGCTTACGGAGTGTTCTACTTAGCACGACTACTGTTCTGCCCTGAAGCTATGGTAAGCATACGCGTTATCGTGGAAGTGTTTCTTCAAATTACCTTTCGAAAAAGTACTTTCTGTGACTGATCTTTCTGATATTCTGGGTGCATGTAGAACTATGATCGTGTATTTTACTGCGAGCGAGTTGCGTTTGTTTTTGCGACATTGTTTTGCTGCTTCAAATTCTCAATCTTTTGGAAGATAGCAGCTGCTTTATATGTGCTCACCAACTTCCTTCTGATCAAATCACTTTTCGGACAAGTGAGTAAACCTATATTTCTCCTTCCTTTTATTCACTACATTGATCTCCTTTGTAAAATATGTCTCTAGGGTTTGTAAATCTTAATATGCCTAGTAAAGCAATACCCATTTGGAATATAAACTTGGAACATCACAATTAAATTTTTTTCTAAATTGGGGAGATGTTGCTGGAATTCTATTGTTAAATTATTGTTTGGTTCAATTTTGAGAGAAGACTAATCTATTAATGTGTTTATGCTTCATTTAAAGGTTAACGATTGGTCAAGTTTTCGGACACTTTCTCACGAGAAATATAAGAAATATCTTTACATTAGAGTGAGTTCAGCTTCTTTTTCATTTACTTGCTCTGAAATTGCATGTTGTAGTTCAATTTCCCTTAATATATACACGAATCTGCTTGTTCTTATACAGAATTCTAGCGGCCATGGGGAAATATCTGAGTCTCTTCACGATGAAGATAAACCTGAACTTGAAAATGAGACACCGGAGAAAGAGGAATTCGAGCAGCAGATTCCTGAAACACTGAAAACAACAGATGGTAAACTTGGCGAAGACTTGCAGAAGATTAATGGAAAAGATTCTGATAACAAGGTATCTCATTCTAATCACGATGACGATGAAACTGAACTTGAAAATGAGCCACCGGAGAAAGAGGAATTCGAGCTGCAGATTCCTGAAACACTGAAAGAAACAGATGGTAAACTTGGCGAAGACTTGCGGAAGATTAACGGAGAATATTCTGATAACAAGGTATCTGATTCTAATTACGATGACGATGAAACTGAACTTGAAAATGAGCCACTGGAGAAAGAGCAATTCGAGCAGCAGATTCATGAAACACTGAATGAAACAGATGGTAAACTTGGCGAAAAGTTGCAGAAGATTAATGGAGAAGATTCTGATTGCGATGACAATGAAACTGAACTTGAAAATGATCCACCGGAGAAAGACCAATTCGAGCAGCAGATTCATGAAACACTGAATGAAAAAGATGGTAAACTTGGCGAAGAGTTGCAGAAGATTAATGGAGAAGATTCTGATTACGACTGATGATGAATCTGAACTTGAAAATGAGCCAGCGGAGAAAGAGGAATTCGAGCAGCAGAATCCTGAAACACTGAAAGAAACAGATTGTGAACTTGGCGGAGAGTTGCAGAAGATTAATAGAGTAGGTTCTGATGACAAGGGATCGGATATGAGTTATGAATTGGTGTCAGATCAAGAATCTAATGATGGGCAGAAAGCAGAAGAGGAAAAAGTGAAAGCCAAAAGCTACAAAGAAGCATTAATGTCAGGATTGGGAGAGCTGAATGACTGCAGAGAGCTATGCGCCATGTTGGAGAAACAGAAACATGAACTCGCTCTCAAACTTCATGCTACCACTGAATATCTGAATAAATACCGTGAACTTTACCATAGCATCCAAAGAGAATATCTTGATTATCAGATCATGCATGATCAAGAGAGAAGAGATCTTGTCGCGAAGTTTGTAGAGGAGGTTGAAGCATTGCACTGTTACCAAGGGACTGCGCATGAACATCTTGTAAGCAACAATGATTTTGCCGCCAATGCTACCGATGAACTCTCAAAGCAGTTGCTAGCAAATCTCGTTTCTGCTAGAGCGTGTGTGTGTGAATACCAGAAAAGGTACCAAGACGCTGTCAACGAACTACACGAGAAACGTCAAAAGTGGGAGCATGAGACAAATGAACTAAACGGAAAACTTACTGCAATAAGCTCATGGTATGAATACTACGTTCTCGCTAGTAATGAATATCAGTTGCAGAATCACAAGTTGATTGAGGAAAGAAACGAACTCTCCGTTAAGGTTCATTCTGCAAACTCATCAACTGAATTTTACAAAGCCTGTTTCGATGATGCCTACGATGAATGCCGCAAGGTGAGGGAAGAAAACTTTAATGTTTCTGCTAAGCTTTTTGCCGAAACTTCCTCTGCTGAACATTACCGCAATCTTCTGAAAGATATGGAGGAGAAGAACAGAAAACTGGAGGAAGAGAAAAACGAACTCGTGTCTAACCTTGCGGCAGCAAAAGCAGCATCTGCACTTTATCGTAGCTATTTACACGACGTCTGTTCGTAGATGTCTAATTAATTTTAGCTTTGTGATTTTGTTTACTTTTAGCCATCTGACAATATTTGTCACTGATTTCTCATCCTTATGAATGATTATAGTGTTAGCAGTTAATCTTTGATCTTCGCCATGTGACTGAGTAATTATCTTCTTCTTCCTAGAGTGGGTTACAATTCATCCAGCTTCATCGATGTGTCCCAAGAAAACAATTATTATTATGATCTTGGCACATAACATACGACAATATGAACCTAACTCGTCCACATTGTCTAAGATCATCTTTTAAACATATTGTTCAAAAACTTCATCTAGTTTCTTAAACGATCGCATTCACATATCATCTTTTAAACATATTGTTCAAAAACTTCATCTAGTTTCTTAAACGATCGCATTCACATATATCAGAAAATTGAAGCACCATCCCATGTCTGTAGATGTATAACATTGCTGGCAAACAAAATCACCATGCAAGTATGGAAACTCAAATATACTGTATATTGCAATAAAGAAGGTTCAACAACATCCGTTACCATACATGATAAAAGGATCCGAGAGAATTCACGGGGAGAAAATAGTTCATAAAGCCTAGAAAACTAGTTGCAACATACTAAAACAAGGGCACTCTCTCATATATTTATTGACATTCCTGTGTAATAAAAGCCTTTTACTAGTTCACTCAAATGCCCATTGGTTCTCCCTTCGAGCCTCCTCTTCTTCCTCTGGAGTGAAATCATTCTTGATGTTGAATGTCTTGCGGATCTCCTCTGGAGTCTTCCCCTTGATCATGTCAGCAACGGTTTGGCAGGTCAAGTCCAGCAAACTCTTGATGTGGAGATAATTTGCAGCCTGAAATTACATATCAAAACAGAAGATCAGAGTCCAAAATAATAGTAACAACAAACCTAAAGCCCAGCAACTAGATAGGGAACATCAGAATAAACATGACTACATCTATACAGGGAAAGCCATGGGAGATACATACAATGCAGGTCACGTTGCGAGTAAATTTTGTTCTAGTGAGCACAGTTCTCATCGATAAACACAAGATACAGCCAATTAAGGTGTAATTTCGTACAGACCAACTACTCTGTTTATGTCCAACTAACAATCATAAGACACAAAAACATAATCCATATCTTTGTTTCCTTCAATTTTCCTTCCTATTCTCATCAACCAAACGCAGACATATCAACCATGTATCTGTGACCCCTTTAGTTTTCCTTCGAATTCTCATCAACCAAACAAACCAAAAGCAGACATATCGACCATGCATCTGTGAAACCCCCAAAAAAAAGACCACAAAATTCTAGAACCCCATTATCAAATTCTAAAATATTCGCAGCAATCCAAGAGAAAAACCGAGACAAAATCGACAAAAAGACTAATTTCATAATAAAGAAACCATAACCACAGATTTTTTTAACGAAAAAATCAGAACTTTCTAACAGCATCACAAAAAAAAAGCACAAAATTGAATTTAAATGACGAAAGCCTAAAAAGGAATAGTAGAGCATACCAAGATTAGGTCAAAGAGGGTATTCTGGTCCACCTTGACGAATTCAAGGTTCCATGCCTTGAGTTCATCCTCGGACGACTTGTCGTCCTTCTTCTCAGCCCTGGCCTCCACGTGCTTCTTACAGTACTCAATAACCTTCGAGAGAATCGCGCCCGTCACGTTCGGCACCGGTATCCAAGTGTCTGCACAGTCGTCTTCCACCATGTGCTTAATCGTCTGCGACTCCAGAGCCACCGTCTCGTCCACCTCGAACGTCTCACCGTCCGAACTCTTCAAAGTTATCTTCTTCTCAACGCCGTCCGACGACATCGTTTCGTCAATGGTCGTTGTAGGAATTCGGTGAGCAATTCTTGAGAATCGCGAGCAATCGAATAAAGTGATGATGAGGAAAAGGAAATGGGAGTAGGGTTTATATAGGGAAGTTTTGGAAAGAACAGAATACGATACCGTTTCGGAAAATATTTGTTCGTTGGAAGAAAAGATTGCAACGGCGCCGTTTAAGCATAGGATTTAAATTTTTGTACCGCTTCGGAAAGGGGTAAGGGGGTATAGTAATGAATCCCAACCCAATTTTAATACTATTTAAATTTATTTTATTAATAATTTAATATAAATTAATACTGCCATTAATTATTTAATTTTAAAAAAATTATATAAAATAAAATATATTATAATTTTTTATATATTTATTTAATAAAATTTTATTATTTTTATTTATTTTAAAATTAATTGATCGTACAAAAATATAACATAATTTTATCATAATAGATCGAAAAATTATCATCTTCCCTTAACTTACATGCATTCTTTTCATCTTTTCAGATGAAGAGAAGAAAGAAAAGAATAAAATTTTCCAGGGAATCAAACAGGCTTGAGGAACAGCTGGGAAAAATGGGACAGCATTGTAAAGGCAAGCCAGTTAATACAAGACAGTAGAAATAGCATACATTGAACTGCTTATAAGCTGTACATGGGGCAGTTCTATGCTTTCTCAGAATGAAAACTCATAGGAGCATATATAAACTCTTAAAATTTTCACTGAATATTCTATTGCAACATGGTAAGGCGACGTTTCAGAGCTTAAAGCTTTGAAACTGGTAAACCTGCGAAAAGAAAACATGATTGGTAAGATCAGAGATTCCTCAAATGTAAAGCGAAAGGTGATTACATTAGAATGACAAAAAAAAAGAAAAACATTACTTAAGGCTTTTGCATTCACAATGCTGGGACATGCAGCTGGAGGTAGAGCATTCTCGTTCAAGAATGGGGCGACCTGGTTTGGATCACCCCATACTGGATATCTTTTTATCTTTCCCTATAGTTTAGAAGACATTAGTTAGAATGTGATAATCAATCTCAAAGCGAATGCCTGTTCGTGAAATGGTTACCAGCACATTCAGAGCAGCTAGTGTTGCCATTCCTTCACGAGTCCACTACATAAAGTATAAGGCAAATTGTTACTATCTTCCGTAACCCATCAGAGATATTTACTTCCCAACTTCCTGTAATATTACCTTGGAAGCAGAAGCAATGTGAGGTACCACAATGGCGTTCTTCATTTCAGCAAGCCCTGGTTTCATGTAAGGCTCATCCTAATACAACAACCATGATCACATGTTCCGTCATATATTAACTCAGGATGTGGTTAGTTTCTTGTGGTAGATATATGAATTTGAGAGGGAAAAAAAAAGCTGAGTTATGTTACCTCAAAGACATCGAGGCCAACTCGAAACATTGGATTTTGCTTCAAATGCTCCACTAGAGCTACTTCATCAATCACTGGACCCCTACTACAGTTGACAAGGATTGCTTCCTACAGATAAATGATTACAATTTATACAATACTAAACAATTCACCCTCGGATTCGACAACAAAAGCACATTCATTAAATGCCACCTTCTTCATCATTGCAAGCCTTTCTTTGTTGACCAAATGATACGTGGTTTTATCCAAGACTGGATGGAGACTTATCTACAAAAAGCGCTATAATAAATATATTTCAATTGCAACTAGAAGCTAACACGTAACTAGGAAAACATTGGCAAAGGATTCTTACAATATCTGCTTCCCGAAGCACTTCATCCATGGATGAAGCTCTTTTCCAAGTAACAGGTTGTTCACCATTGGCTTTTAGAAATGCAGCATAAGCTGCAATTGGGAACACAGAAGCGTGAGAACAGATGGTTTTGGCATTTATTCGCTTTAACAGGTAGATTAAGACGTACCTGTTACAAATTTTTCCAATCGTGTAGCTTGGTAAAGATCAAAGTAAATGAGGTTCATTTTGAACCCTTCAATCTGTCATCATACAGACAAAAGAATTACTCCCATAAAAGCAACAAATCGATGAATTGATTGGTCACAGTATTTAGCATCTAAGCAACTCAAGGGATAAGCGATAACTACAGAATGGACATCAAATTCACTACGCAAAAAAGATTACCATCATCCTGGCATAAGCAGATCCAATACGACCAGCTCCAATCACACCAACAGTCTGTCCTTTGAGCAAATTCCCCACAAATCTATCAGAAAACAACGGCCGAATCACATAGTGGAGCACGTAAGCAAAGAGAAAACTACTGTATAAAAGAGTGTTCATACAGATGTGGAAGCCATCCATCATAAAATCCTGCTCTCATGAACTCATCTGCTTCAACAATTCTTCTTGCAGCCGCTACAGAGAGTGAAGCTGCTAACTCTGCTGTTGTTTCAGTAAGTACTCCCTTTCCACATGATATAAGCAATGAATGAAATCAGTATCATCACCAATCTATAAGCACATATAATCAAATGTCCAAATGAAAAATTGAAAGAAACAAGCATCAAATCAGAAGCACTTGTAAAAAAAAACAAACTTACCGGAGTATTTCCAACAGCAACACCGTATTTGTTTGCAGCATTGACATCAACATTGTTGTAACCAACAGCCATGTTACTAAAAGCTTTTCCACCTGCTCGACTTAATGCTGCAAACAAAGTTTCTCCCCAATCCTCAGTCAACTGAAACACAGAACCCAAAAAACAAATTCCAACTACCAAAATTACAAATCTGTATTTGTAACTAGAGTTTGCTTTTTTAGAAAGTAACCATGGTTATCTTAACCATGAGTTATCTTTTAGGTTGTATTGTTAAATGGGTATTTGGCAACTGAAACAAAATATTTGCTACTTGAAAGTAAACTACCTGTCCAATGACTCCATCGCACTTATCGCCAATCAAAGCGATAATATCTTCAACAGACAATATTGTTTTATTCTGGGTGCATATCTTAAAATGAAGAATAAACAAACAAAATTTGATCAAATTTACGCCAAGAATTCATAAGGGAAAAAAAAGTTGCAACAAGGCAGGGGAAATGAGATCGATTACTTCAACGCGACAATCTTGCTCGATTAAGAGATTGATCCAGCGAGTTCCAGGCATGGATTTGGTGCTAACAACTCTATATTTCCCAGTTGAGTTCCACACTTCAATAGAGACTGGCTTCGCCATGGAAGCTAAGTTCGCAGTTTCAAGCGCCAAAAAACAGAGTGAAAAAGCAGTGCTTTTGAACATTATACGTGCTCTGTTATAAACTATACTTAAGGAGACGACATAGTGCGATGCACCCCATCGTACTAAAATAGCAAACACTTTTAAAACCGTCGATATTTGACACGTTCTCTCTGAAATAACAATAAAGAAATGGACCGTGGATCATTAAGGATGCAAGTTAATACGGTGGATAGAATATAAGAGGATGAGTTCTGTTAAACAACAGGGTATTGCTGCTTGCAGTATTTTGGACCTCCCAATTTGTAAACAGATAAAGCTGACGTGGCATCATTCATAGGAACGACACGTAACGACTTCTATCCTTTTCTCAAATGACCCATTTACCCTTCCTGTGTTTGGACAATGGGTCTCAATCGAATTGTCTTGTTTTGATGTGAAATGAGGACCGTCCGTCCATTTATCAGATCCAAGATTGCCCGACCATTGACTCTGAGCCTTAAACCTCTAAGTACACCCGCCTAACGGCAACACGTATCTGAAATAAATATATTTAATTTCGGTAAAATAGAATGAAGTGTGCAACCTGCTCTACAAATGTGGGTATTCTTAGAACACAATGGAGTTCATTTAGAAGTACCTTATTTGGCAAAATAAATGGATTGAGCTGGGCTTGAACTCTAGCTCTTTAAGTTCCCTGATTCAATTTGAAGTTCAGTATTTATTGCATTGACGTCGTTAATGTCGTTCAGTCCTTAAATAAAAAAAAATATTTTTTATAAAAAATTAATTTTTATTAACTTTTTAATTTTTCATCTTCGTATAGTAACGGGTAACGGACCGAAAACGTACCGAAAATATCTATTTTGGAATCTTAAATAACTAATTTAAAAGTAAAATATTTTCAAGAGGTCCCACACATATAATTAACAATCTATACGTGTATGTATATATGTATACATGTGCGTGCGTCCGTGCGTATAATTTATTTGAAATTTGGTACAATTATAAATGAAATAATGGCAGCATTGGATGGAATTGAAGGTGCGATAGACACGTGGCTATAATAACTCAGCAGAGGCAGTGCGTGTGCCGAGCGCATGGCAGCGCGAGAAGCGTAGAAGACAGCGCGAGGGCAAGCGTAGGCGTAAACTCGTGACTTGTGTGAGCGATTTAAGGCGTCAAAATTGGACTTTTTATCCATAAAGCAAGCCGGCCCGCCACCTCCCACTCAATTCCAATTTCTTTCACCTCTGCATTGACTCAACCCACTTGGAGCTCCGCAAAAGCAGCATCCAACCACACCATTTTATTTACTAAAATTTTATATTAATTATTTTAAAAATTTTATACACTAAAAATATCGTTGGTCTCTTGTCTAAGATTTCATTATCACAATTTCATTTTTGAATGTAACCCTACAAAGTGAGATGAGTATAAGAAATAACAAACAATAGAGAGTGAGGGCTAGTTGTGGGTCAATAGAGAGGTGTTGGTGGGCAAAGTGAGATGAATTATTATTATTATTATTATTCTTATTAGAAAATATATTGAAAATTATTTTGCATAATATGAAAACTTTTCACTATGAATTGTTGAGACAATAGAAAGAAGAAAATACTTGTCCTTGGAGGGTTTGACAATAATCAATTAAATTATATATATATATATATATATATATAATTTCAATTTTCAGTTACCCTTTCTTTCTTTCTGCCTTTCTTTGTCTGCCAAAACTCTATCCTCTAACCGATTTCTCCATCTCTTTCCCGTTCTAAATTCTCCGAAGAAGCCATGGAACGGCTTCTGTATTCATCTTCTGCCACCCATTTGAGCAGAACCCATCTCAAGTCTTATCCTTTTCTTCCTCGACTTCCCCTAATCGACTCGCCAAAATTCGGTTTTTTCCCTTCATCACGGCCCGACTTGAAGCGTGTCGGCTCAGTTTGTTGCAAGAATGAAAACCCATATCAGTTTTCTCATCTATCTGCTTCTAAGTTGAACAATTACCCATCTTCTTCTAAGTTGAACAACTACCGTTCTGAGACTCCTCCTCGAGGTGACTTGCCGAGTGAGTCGATACCCAGTTCGCTTTCTTTCGAGCAGATCGCCAAGGGAGCTGTAGAGCAAAAAAAGGTATTGTTCGTAATGCCTAATTTTCTTTATTTGATTTTTGTTTGTGTGTTTTTTTCTTTTGTATAAATAATGGTGCGTTAGGGTTTTGATTCATTGGTTTTCGATTAATTGAATGTGTTTTTTTGTTATGGTGATTGATTTTGAGTTTACCGAATTATGTGGCTTTGTATTGAACTGTATGTTGAGAAAATCGGGCTGGTGCGTAATGTGTTGTTTGGTTTGTAGGAAACCGGGAGAAAAAGAAAAAGTAACGAAAATTTAGAGCATTTGATTTTTTTTTCTCTTCTTTCAAAATTTTTTCATCTTAGCAAGTCGTTAGACCAAAAATACCAATGAAATGTAAAGTTATAAAATTCAGCAAATGAAGCTTAAATTATGGGAGGAATTCATTTATTTTTGGAGGAAAAATTGGCGTCTAGCTTTGAAGATTTGCATAGTATGAACCACAAAAAAAAGCATAAACTTTGAAAGATTTTCTGGCATTGGAGTGTGTAGAAGAAACTAACAGTGAGGAAACTGCACAGGAATGGTTTCTTCAGTTATTTAGGGACCATTTTTTTTAGATAGATGTATTTAGGGCCAATTTGACAGTGAAAATGAATTACAGAACATACATTATTGCCATTATCTTTCATAAGATCCTACTTACGAGTAATGATATTTTTACAAACTCATTGTATTCCATTTGCCTTTTGTTGAACCATGAATATTCTATCCCTGTAGCTGCTATTATTGCTCAAGTAAACAATTCCTATTGTAGTGAAATTAGAAAGTAATTTTGGATGGTATTTTCATGCTGTAATATCTTACATCACTTTATTGGACTTGTTGAGCCATTATTTGGACTTCGTCGTGCCTTCTTACATATCGATGTTTGTATTAAGTTCTATCAATTTCAATTTAGTCTTACATTTAAAGTGGGTACCTTAAAATTGTTGAATGAATCCTTTAAATTCAGACAAAGTTTCGAAATTTTAATTCATTGTGTGCTTTTATTTTTTTTTCTCCTCCAGACAATTACTGCTGGAACATTTCTAGCACTCTCTGCTATCATTGTTTTCGTGATCCAGCCAGTTTTTGCACCAGCTGCTTTTGCAACATTTCAAACTGCTGCAAAGACTGGGGGTCCTGCAGCTGCTGCAGTTGGGAGGAGGTTGGTCCGTACTGAATTGCTAAGTAGTGCTTGGACTGGTTTCTTAGCTGGTTGCTTGCACACCCTTTCAGGTCCTGACCACCTTGCTGCTTTGGCACCACTCTCAATTGGCCGTACACGAATGGAAAGTGCTGCAGTTGGAGCTCTCTGGGGATGTGGCCATGATGCTGGTCAGGTTATTTTCGGGCTACTGTTTCTACTTCTAAAGGATAGGCTCCACATTGAAGTGATCCGAACTTGGGGCACAAGAGTGGTTGGACTAACACTGCTCATAATTGGTGCTATGGGTATTAGGGAAGCTTCGGAAGTCCCTACTCCATGTGTTGCCCTAGAAAATGGAGAGTGTGATGTTAGTGTCTACGAGGCACTTGAAAATCCAGCAGTTGGAAAGAAGAAGGTTGGTTTTGCTACATTTGCCACTGGCATTGTTCATGGTTTGCAACCAGATGCACTGATGATGGTCTTGCCTGCACTTGCTTTGCCTTCCCGCTTGGCAGGTGCTGCATTTCTTATCATGTTCCTACTTGGAACTGTAGTTGCAATGGGAAGCTATACAGTATTTATAGGTTCATGTAGTCAAGCTTTAAAGGATAGGGTACCCAGAATTACTGAGAAACTCACTTGGGCATCTTCTCTTGTGGCTATTGCTCTTGGATCTGCTATTCTCATTAGTCAATTTTTTGGATACAGCTTGTACTAATTGATCCATCTGACTTAAGTATCACGATTCGCATATTGCAAGGTTCGCTTTAGCATTAGAAAGATCCTAGAAAGGATATTCAATATTACAAGAAGAGTTCATCTTATTAGCTTATTTTCCTTTTAAAGGATTGCAAGGAAAATGTTCTGCTCTTTGGGAAGTCTAATTATTCAATGATAGAATTCGGTCTTCTCTTATTATCTTATTTCCCTTTTAATGCACAGAATTTGTAGTTGAAGAATTTCTCAGTTATTGCAGCTTAATTCAAAACTCGAAGCAACAGGTTGATGCTCATACTTCTTGCAATTGTTTGTAATGTAAAACATAAGGAAACTTAGAAATTGTTGAACAACTAGTTAGACCCAGAAGGAGACCAACAACAGACTATCCATAAAGCGGGGAAAGTGAATTAACCAACCCAAAACTTTCCCAATCAAATGTATGATCATAAATAACCTGATCGTTCATTTCTGAGTTGCTCTTTTGCAAATGGCTTAAGTTCGAACTCGTTATATAGAAGAATAGCAGCCATTAACGAACCAATTTGCATGATACCAAAAATCACCCGAGTGAAACTGAAGCAATTAGGCCAACGAAATTTGCATGTTTCGACAAAGTTTATTACAATAGGACGAACCAAATCATTATATCTTCGAACAGACTAATATGTATTGCAGAAAATGAAAAAGAAAAAGAAAAAATCGTTGGCATGGAACCACCTGCATTGAGAAAATTGAAAGAAATTGATTAAGAACATCACAGATTACAAGAAATCAATCAACTGTGTAAAGTAGAATTAGTTGATGCGTTTGAGCAGAAAAAACTTATTAAAAATTAAAAAAAATATATTATTATTTAAAAAAATTAAATTTTAGATAATTAAATTTATTATTCTCCGTCTACTAAACCTCAGTGCCATTATAATTTTGCCACATTTGCAAAGCGATTTAAGCAAATCCCACGTTGCGATTCCGACAACATTCCTAATAATGGCCTTTCGTTTGTTGAACCTCGACTCACACAAAATGCAGACGTAATCTATTTCTTTTTTCTGCTTCTTCCCATCTCTTTGTTTGCTGAGGAAGTAAATGAAGAACAAAGAAAATATGACTAGGACTAAGGAAAAGAGTGAGAAAGTGTGTATAGTACAAGAATACTTTAACTACCATCTTTCATTATTTTTTGAATTTACACAAAATTTTAGTTAAGTGGTAATTTAATTACATAGCCAACCACATTTTATTCTATTTTTTTTAATTATAATATAATATTCAATAAATTAATAAACATGTTACGAGAGAAAGAGAGGTTATATATACAATTATGGCTTGATAGACAAGTTACATGATTATTACAATAAGACAAAAGAATAGATTAAGGAAAATCAAAGGTAATCATTTTTATTCCAGAAAAAAGGAAAAGTTGAAAGCGAAGATTGTTGGATTTGTTGCAGAACTTGGACTACGATGAACTATTTGTAATTGGCATGGGTTGTTTATTACAATGTTAGGTACCTCAAGTTCTTTAACTAGAACATCATAGATTACTAGAAGTCAATCAACTATATAAATTAGAAATAGAGGTAACTGTTTAACTAACCAAGATTAATGAAATTGTATTTCATAATGAAATTGCATTTCATTTTCCTATAGGCACGACTTCTCAAGATGTCAATCATTGTGTTTGTTGAGAAAAAATCTATTTGTAAAAAAAGAAAAAGAAAAGAGAAGGTGGTCTTACGATGTCTCATGCTCGAAATGTCTGTACCATTTCAACTCTATGATGCTTGTGAAATGATTTAAGCAAATTCCAAATTCATGCGACCTCCTTCTGTGGCGATTTTGGCAATGTCCCATTATGCCTTTTCGTTTGTCGAACCTCAAGTCACACAAAATGCATACATATTATATTTCTTTCTTCTACTCTTTGCCCGTCTCTTTGCTTGCTGAGGAATACAACATCTTGAGATTTCAATCACTGTGCTTATTGAGAAAAAAAAAGCGAAAGTCTCGTGCTTAAACCATCTGGGCCATTTCAACTCCGTGATGCTTGCGAAATGATTTAAGCAAATCCCACATTCATGCGACCTCTCTCTATGGTGATTTTGATAGTGTCCCATTATGCCTTTTCATTTGTCGAACCTTGACTCACACAAAATGCATACATATTATATTTCTTTCTTCTGCTCTTTGCTTGTTGAGGAAGTAAATTGAGAGAAAAAAGGAAAGAAAATAAAGGAAGGTGATAGCGAAAGGAATTGACGTAGAATTGAGAAATTTAGACAGTATAAACGAAGGAACGAAGAACAAGAAAGTGTATATAATACGAGAACTTACTGTTAACTAACACTTTTAACAAATTTTTTTTTGTTTTATTTTTTTTAATTCAAACAAAATTAATTTAATAATTAATATAAGTTACTCTTTACAAAAATTTTAATTAGGTGGTAACTCAACTACATAGCTAATCATATCTTATTCTAATTTTTTTTTAATTATAATATAATATTTATTAATTAATACTCGATAAATTAATAGACAAGTTACAAGAGAAAGAGAGGTTATATATACAATTGTTGCTTGATAGATAAGTTACATAGTTTTTATAAGAAGACAAAAGAGTAGATTAAAGAGGATCAAAGGTAATTATTTCTATTGCAGAATTAGTAAAAAACAAGTTCATGTTGAGCACTGCAGCTTAGTTCCTCGTCAAATGGCACACTAAAAAGCTAAAAGCTAAGACTGTTGGATTTGTTGCAGAACTTTGACTACGATGGGCTACTTGTAATTGAAATGGGTTGTTTGTTGTAATATTAGGCCCATCAAGTTCTTTAATTAGAACATCATAGGTTACTAGAAGTCAATCAAATATATAAAGTAAAAATAGAGGTAACGGTTTAACTAACAAAAATTAATGAAATTGCAATTCATTTTTCTATAAGCATAACTTCTCGAGATGCCAATCACTGTGTTTGTTGAGAAAAAATCTATTAGGAGAAAAAGAAAAGAGAAGGTCTTACGATGTCTCATGCTCAAAACATCTGTGCCATTTCAACTCCATGATGCTTGCCAAGTGATTTAAACAAATCCCACATTCATGCGACCTTTCTTTGTGGCGATTCTAACAGTGTCCCACCATGCCTTGTTGTTTCTCAAACCTTGACTCACACAAAATGCATACGTATTCTATTTCTTTCTTGTACTTTTTGCCCATCTCTTTGTTTGTTGAGGAAGTAAATCAATAGAGAAAAGGAAAGAAAATAAGGGAAGGTGAGATAGAAAGGAATTGATGTAGAATTGAAAATTTTAAACAGTATAAACAAAGGAACGAAGAACAAGAGTGAGAAAGTGTATATAATATGGGAACTCACTATTGACTAACACCTTTAACAATTTTTTTTTAAATTTAAACAAAATTAATTTAATAATTAATACAAGTTGCCCTTTTAAAAAACTTTTGGTTAAGTGGTAATTCAACTACATACCCAACCACATCTTGTTCTAAAATTTTTTTTAATTACAATATAATATTTATTAATTAATATTCAATAAATTAATAACCTTTATTATGTAATAATTTTAGAACTTGAAATAATAGAATAAATTAATAAGACTATATATGAAAATTCTTATGTAATTATATGGTTTCACAAGCATCATAAATTAATAATTTGCTAAAGTTACATTAAAATTGATCATAATATTTTATGAAAATATGATTATTTTTAATTTTTTAAAATTAAATTTAGTAAGTCTCGTTTCTAATTTTTCTTACTGCATCCAAGATTTTTAGGGTTATAATAAAAAATTATTAAGTGTTGTTGATGCTTTGACTGTTTTCTTGTGTTGTATAAGACTCTCGAGTTATTTTATCATACTTAACTTTGTCATCAACATGATTTTTGGTAATGATTTGGTTTAAACTTGAAGTCTTTGGACTAACATAATTTTCATAACGATAATTTACAATTAATAAAAAGGATAAAATCATGGATAAAATTAATAAATAAATAAATTAAATTAAAAAATTTGGATGGCTTCGACTTATTTTTATTTTATTTTAATTTTCCACCAGATTCATAACTTTTACTCTCATCCTTAATTGATTGGAAAATTTTTTAAAATAGCGTTATTTTTATCCCTCTTTACATTTATGACCAACCCTAATTCATTCTTACCAAACTAACCACTTTGGACCATTTTGCCCCCAAACCCTAAAACACAAACCCTAAAAACAAACTACACTCATTCTCTTTTTTTCTCATTTCGTTCTCATTTCCTCTGTAGACCGTAAAATTTTCGACTAAATTTCATCATCTCCGACAGTCAAGAATACAACAACAACAACAAGAAAAAAAGTTAGTCTGACTTTCATTGGATAAAATTTCTCTGTGTGAGTTTACAAGCAATTCATAGAATTTGGCATAAATGGTAGTTATTAAAACACTAAATTAAACTTGTTGTGGTAGTTCATTTCTTCGTTGTTGATAAAATGTTGATACAATGCTAGACAAGTATGCGTGTAGATAGGAAAAATTGTAGGAAATAGGTCGATTTAGGTGTTTTGGGTGAGGAAATGCAAAAAATGGAGGAGGAAGAAGATGGACGGAGATCGGGTTCTGGGCACGTGAATAACACGCGCCCAGAGAACAGAGAGTTCCCTGGGCGCGTGGTATTCACACTCCAGAGAAAAAAGCGGCCCTGGGTCCGCGCGGACCCAGGGCCCATTTTCGCCTAGGGTCCGCGCGAACCCAGGGCCTATTTTATTATATTATTAATATAATAATATATTGTTATTATTTAAATTATATTATATTACCTACTGCATAAAAATATATTATATTATATTATTGATATAATAATATAATTATTTATTATTTAATAAATATAATAAATAATAATATTAAATTTAAATTTATTATTTATTTTAATATTTTAATAAATTTATTTTTATTATTTATTTATATATTTCATAAATTATTTTGATATTTTATTATTTATTTTTATAATTTATTTTAAATCTGTGCAGGTAAAAATGGCAACTCAACCTCGCTTGAGGATTCCGATAGATGAGCACTTTCACGCAGAGACATGTTGTTTGGCAAGATTTGCAGTGCTAGACCAAATACGAGGTAAATTAAGTGAGACACAATTAGATATGTTTAGGCAAACTTGTTTAGGCCATTTGTTAGACATAGATAGTTTACATCAATCACCTATTTTATTCATTATATGATGTTGTATGAGATAGATGTAGGTGGTGACCCAAACGAGATATGGTTTTTTGTTGGTAGCTAGATGGTCAGGTTTTCATGGGTTGAGTTTGGGTTGATAACCGGACTTAGGTGTGGGCATTTTTCTAATTTACATTTGGAGGATAGTTCTCGTCTTAGGGATATGATCTTTGGGAATAGAGATGTCATCACCCTAAACGATCTAGATTTAGTATTTGATGTATTAGATTTTTCATCTCTTTCGAATGTAGATGTTGTTAGATTATCCCTTTTTTACTTAGTTGAGAGGTTTTTATTTGGAAGGGACGGTAGATCACATGCCGATTTGTGGGTATTAGATATTTTAGAGGATTTAGACGAGTTTAATAGATACCCATGGGGATTTGCCGCCCATCTATACGTCATGCAGTCTTTGCGCCGATCCATTGCCATCCAGCATGGTAAATACAGGAACACTGCCGCACGATTGGCAACTAGTGGACGGCAATTTAAGGGCAAATATAACATCAGTGGGATGGCGATTGCATTTCAGGTAAACAATTACAAACTAAATGTGTTTGTTTAAGGTGTTTTTGGTTTTCTCATGCCATAATTTATGCCATGCAGGTGTGGATTTACAAGAGTATTCCTAGCATGCAGCAGAGGTTTGCTTCTATTGTACGTGATGGCGTCCCGCGCATCATCCGCTGGAAGAACGTGAAGCGGAATTTGACCATTGCCATGTTGCAACGGTATTTGTTTGCATCGGAGATGCTTCACGTAGTTCCTTCGCTATAGCCTGACGGTGTAGAGCTGGTATTGCCTCATGTGGTTGAATTGATGGAGATTATTCAACCACAAGGTGCGTACGGGGGTAACGTGCTAACGACATCGAGTTATGTGCAGGTACGTTTCACAGTTGTGTTGATGTTTTGATAATAAGTGTTATACCTTGTATATTTGTCTAACATCTTTTTTTCCTATGTTTCAGCGTCAGTCTTCTCCTGCGAGGTCTCATCATTCACCAACAGCGTTTCAACGTCAGTCTTCTCCTGCGAGGTCTCATCATTCGCCAGCAGCCTCACATCACTCAGGAGCTGCCTCACATCATTCCGCACCTACATCGCATCATCGTTCGCTAGTCATGTCCCATCACTCGACAAGTTTCGGGCATCATCCATCACCAATACCGGCACAATATTCGGTGAGGTCATCATCACCGGTCAGGTCATCATTGCCGCCTCTATTTCATTATTCCCCCGCCGGACCAGCATACGATTATGAGGAGTTTAGAAAATTTGTTGAAGATCGGTTCAACTCCTTAGATTTAGAGGTCCACTACATGCGACAGGACATCATGTATATACGAGATGATGTTGATAGAATAGAGCGTGGCATTCGCGATGACATGCAGCGAATAGAACGTGAAGTTGTGGGTCGGGTTGATCAGTTATCAGCAGACCTGAAGGCATGGATGGCATTAAGTGGCACACAACCACAGGTTAGTTTATTTACCCTATGATATACACTATTCTTTATGTTTTATTCCTATAACTTGATGTCGTTGTTACTGCAGCGTTCTAGAGGTGTTAAAGCGGGCCCATCATCTAGCATGCCATCTGACGGTGACATCATAATGTCAGAATCTGAGCGCGAAGGTGATGTTGATTGTAGCCGATACAGACGGGTTTATAGGCGCAGCCCGCAAGTAAGAAGCCCGTACACGAACCCAGATAAGCGGTCGCGCACAATCCAATCAAACAGAGAATTGCCACAGTATCCACCAGATACTGTGATAAACCCTATTGGCCCGTATGATGAGAGTGTCCACGCTGCGTATATGACTTGGCTGGATCAACCGGATGCGACTATTGAGACGCGGACATGCACTATCACGCCCAGATGGATGCACACTATTTCATCTGCGAATTCTGAATTAAAAGATACTGTAAGTTATCTGCCTACTAATTTGGTCAATCGTTGGTAATATACAAATATTATATCTAAAATTCTCGTTTTGTTTATTGCAGCACATTCTTGAGTATTGTTATTTGTTGGGGCATCGACAGCTGGCGTTACCCAACAGTGTTCGGCAGGATGTTACTATCGCGCATGCTCACCTATATGTGCGTATGAATTCCTAACTTCTCTACGATTTATTTTAATACACCTATTTACTTACTCGGTTCCTAATTCTTGTTGTTTAACTTTGCAGACCCAATTGCTTTACAAATGGCGACACAGGATTAATGGGCCCCTCGACTACTCTGACCTTGAGATACACATCCGAGGTAATCGATTGGGTATCTACAAGCCTTGAAAGATGGTGGATTATGTCTTACTGCCTGCGCTAATTTGTGGAGATCATTAGGTGACAATGTTGGTGGACTTGGTGAGACATTGCATAACAGTGTACGATTCCTCCCCACGAGAACATTCAAGTAACGAGCTGCGTGACGCGATGAAGCCCATTCGCATGCTACTCCCGATGGCACTACGCGATCTAGGATTTTGGGCCGAGCGACCTGACTGCACAAACACGAAGATGTTGTTCCAGTCTCGTATGGCTCAAGGTATACCGACTCAACATGTTAATAGTGGGAATTGTGGTATTTTCGTTTGTAAATATATAGAATATGTTATGCTAGGCCGTCAATGGGATTTCACCGCTGATCACGGCCAATTTTTTAGAATTAAAATTACATTACACCTGTTTGTAGGTCGAATACTTTGATGTTGTACATTTTCGTTATTTATGTAAATAAATTATTGATTTGAACTTCAAATTTATGTATGTGGATATTTATTGTTGTGGTTGTGTTGTTTGTCTTGGGTTGCAGTTAGTGGTGTTGGGTTGCAGGTGGTGGGTGTTGGCAGTACTGTTTTTGTTGTAGTGTTGTTGGATTACAGTTGATAGGTTCATGAGTAGCGAAGTTTTTTATATTGGGCTGTTGGGTTGGTTTGCATGCGGAATTGGTCAAAATGAATGACAATCGTGTCTGAACCCAACATAATATGTGCTTTATTACCAATAAAGTAAACAATCATCATACAACAAGATGTACCGCTTAAAATATATATATAATTGACAATTCATAATCACAAACTGAAGTTGACAATGACCATATATAAACAGTGGTAAAAAGATTATACATAAGTGAACAAATCGTGTATATCAAAAACTAAATTAATCATCTTAGGTGTCCCCCAACTTCAAGGGGTTTCTACAAGTTGCGCGATTGTGCCCACGCTGCTTACACCAAGAACACCTCCGAACAATCACTTCTTCACTCGAAGATGGGATGCGTGTATTCCGAGGTCACCCGGATGGGAGACGACCTACAGGTGATTTGACAATGGTGGCCCGAATATCGTTGGGGACTTGCCAAAAGATAAGATCACCAGTAAGATGAATCTCGGCTGCATACGCAGCCAATAGTGTATTGTTGTGATAATCTATGGAGCAAAATTCTCCATACCTACCCCTGATGAATCTAATAGCTGCCATCGCGTGAGCACACGGTAGTTTTTGTAAGTTGAAGCGTCTGCACTGGCATGTCTTTGAATTAAGATCAACTATTGCAATTTTTCCACAACCCCTAACTTCGAACTCATAGTGCGAAACAGGATAAACATTCAGAGTTAGCGACAATGATTCCTCCATTTTAACTTTTGCGGACGCTGCATCAGTTAATGTGTTATCGTCGTGTTTAACAGCTTCTTCTCTCCTTTCATAAAACCACCGTTGCAACATTGAACATATCCAATCAGCTAAGGCCATGATAGGCAGAGTACGTGCATCCTTCAACAATGCATTTAAACTTTCGGCAATGTTTGTGGTCATTATGTCGTAGTGCCGAAGGGGAAAATGACATATTGTCCAACGATAAAATCCTACATCATATTCCAAATAATTTACATCATCGTTGTGAACCGACCGCATCTTTTCCAAGTGTTTTTCAAATTTAGTAAACACAAATGCCTTAGGTGCTTGGTAGAAACCCATGAGAAAAGCATCATTTTTGCGGTCTTTAAACTTGAACTTTGTTTTAAGGTTTCCTTCAATATGATATGCACAAAACCCGTGGTATGCTTCAGGGAAGACCGTTCTTAAATCTTTAATAATACTATCGTGGCGATCAGAGACAAACACAAGATCTTCAATAGGCCCAAGCGCCTCCGGTAGCTTCGTTAAAAACCATTCCCACGAAGCATCGTTTTCTGAGTCCCCAACTCCGAATGTGACAGAATAGATTTGATCATTGCCATCAAGAGCAACCGCAACAAACATGGTGCCTCAATACGTGCCCTTGAGGAATGTTCCATCAACCGTGCCACAATAATACCTCGTGACTTCATTCACTTCACCCCCAAATTTTTTCCAATTTTTCATTAATTACAACTACCAGGAAAAAGGAAATAAATTAAACTAAGTGAAGGTGACAAAAAGAGCATCTCAAGCATATACACTAATCAACTTTAGGGATCCTAAATGCAATCATTTCAATTTTAACATACAGAAGGAAGCTTCCGTCAATGGTCAACACAAAGAAATTTGTGATAGACAAAACTTTTGGATGTGCATTAGTTTCTATCGGAGTTGAGACCAAGTAGTTACCTGTATAACGTTAACCAATTGCTTGATTGCCCATCCAAATAAACTCAAAGCAAGTAAAAAGGAAAGAGGTGAACCCTGTTTCACAGAACTCACTACAACCTGAAAGACAACACGTTTCAGCAACCAAAACACAAGAAAAACTTTATCCATGTGTTGGACAGACCAAAACAAGATAACAAAATGAGGGCTTACTTACATCCACCAGATTTTCACTCTGACTCTCTGCAATCAGAAATAGGATCAAGTAAAGAACCTGCAGGGTTGGAACAGTAGGATCAAGAAGCAAGTACTAAAAACGTTCGGAAAGTATGAAAAAATATATATTATCAATAACACAAATAACACATGGAAGCTACAAATTACCTCACACGCCACACAACAAAAACCCATAAACATCCGGTTCCCATAGTATGCCTTGAAAAGCCAATTTGTGCTGTCTTTTACATCTTTATGACTAGTTTTGCCTGTCAAGAAGCTACTGCAACAAAGATCCGGAAGGATAGATATATTTCCCCGCAAAAGAAACAATTTTTCAGCAAAAAATAAAAATAAAATAAAAATCTGAATTCATCCCTCAATTTCAAGCTACCCGCACATCCGCAGCCAGTGGCTACCAATATCTAGTGCAAGCAGAGACACAAAAACCAATCCGGGCCTGAATACAAAATCCTATCAAATGGCTCCAATATGCCTGCATTTTAAGTAAACATGAAAAAAAATCTTGTGAACTCTTACCTATATACTTGGGAGAGTATCACCAGTAGACATGCTGTGCTAATCCTGAGATGCAAAACATTATAAACGAAAGTAGGTACGAAGGCACAACCACATATTCAAAGTTTTACAAGTTTCTTGAAAAAAATTAGAAGAAATATAAAATAAAATAAAACAAACAAAGAATAAAGTATGCTTCTTTAAAGAGAGACGAAGATACATTACCTATCTGTTACCATGTCCAATACCGCTCCAAAAGTTGAAACTGAAATGAGACGAAGATAAATAAATCTTAGTATTTGTCATTATAAGCTGCCAGTTTCTGCTCTTAAAAAATGAAACCAAAACCTGACTAACAATGCGGACCTTATGGTCAAATGGAATATGTAAAACTAAGAACAGAATTTCAGGAACATGTTAACTTCCACTACAAAAGCAGGCTGCAATCTATTAATATGACTCGGTCTTCTCAATAACAAAGCCTTTCATTAGTAATTAGCATTAAACAGAGTTTTCTAAGTGATTAAAGGGATAACTTCTGCTTTTTCTTAATTCAGTTGAGTGTAGGCATGAAAACATGCAATGGTGAAATTCACATTACAGTCGCTAAACCAAACCAACAAGAGCAAAATGGCAGATATTCAATGTTGCTAACGAAAACACCATGGCCTGCACTCCACAATCAAAATGTAGGTATGGCCCTGGATGGATAAAGAAACAAAAAATGATACTCCAGGAAACAATAGTTTTACAAAAGACTATTAAGTCTGGGTTATAGATATCTGTGTTAGCCTGAGAACAGTCAACTTGCCCCGAGCCCATTTACTCCGTTTGAAACAAAATTAAAAGAATTCCCAATTCACATAACACGAATACACTCAAAAAACTTACATTTTGCAGCTCAGTAGCTTCAGTGCTCGAAGTTATAAGATGAAATTAAAACATAAAACTATACTAATTCACACCTTGATTGAATTTGCGAGCACACCAGCCATCTACGGCATCACATACAAAGCTGAAACCAAATAGTATTTACATTACACTCCAACACCACATCAAAAGCTATAATGAAGCCACAATGAATTTCTAGCATAGACTCTCACCTGATGAAGTAAAGAACCGAGAGAAGCTTTTTGTCAGAGAAACATATGGCAAAGGCAAAACAGATCAAGAGAACTCTTGCATATCCTGACATTCACAACATACCATTAATAATTCATCAAACCCATAAAACCAGCAATCACATTGTATCAAATAAGCAAAAAAATGCCCCCCTTGCCCTAATCAAAAACGCTGATTTTTCAGTGATTAACAAAAAAATGAAAACCCACCAATTATATTTGGAATGTAGAGGTAAACTGATAGTTTTCTGGGTCTTGGGACTGTTTTCTTCGACGTATTGGGCTACTGATAAACTACCACAACTCCTGCATAATGCACCTTTATAACAGTAACTAACTGAAACAATAGTTCCAAAAATGTCTTGTCTTAGTTAACAAGATCTCGCGCCATATCAAATGGGACCAAGAGAAACGGTGGGGCCAACCGCTGATGTGGCGCTATCTATCCGAGAAAAGAAACCATAATCGAAACCCAAATCAAGAAAAAAGAAGCTTAGAAGACTAAAAAACCTTTTGCACAATCACAAAATTTTGTATCTACAGCTCAGATTCGTTTCCCCTTCCTCTTTCGTTTCTTTCACTTTCACTGTGCACGGTTCTACTACCCATCTGAAAATTTTCTTAATTTAATACCCATGTGAATATGTACTTATAAAAAATTCAGCATCACTCAAACATTATCATCGTAATATTATTATAATTGAAATGACAGCCCAGGCCCGCCCCAAAGAGGAAAGGGAAGCCTAGTCATCATATCCCAACCCAACCCAACCCAGTCCAGGTAAAGATAAGCTCATCCTCTCCTCGGTATTATCAAATACTGTGACACCTAAACCAAATCAGCCGGTTTATCTTCTCCCTTCGTACACGTATGTCGTATATTAAAGATGGCTTCGACTTATTTTACTTTTCCACCAGATTCATAACTTCTGCTCTCATCCTTAATTGATTCTATTTACTGATTAAATCAGATGATCCCACTTCACTAAAACACTACCTATAATGACGTCTCTATCAACATTCATTTTCCGCCTTGGAAGAGAATACTAGTCATACATGAACTTTGATTTCTAAACCAATTAGATTACGGAATACTTGCTTCTTGTGTATGCATGCATGCATGGTGACTGCTATATATTTCAACTACTCACCTTCTATTTCTGTATTCTTGTCTCTTCTTCCATTACTACTGTATTAGCTTAGCTTGTCTAGTGTTTGGATTCCTCCTTCTCTTTGCGCGCAATGGATCCTGCAAATTGTTCGGAACTTTATGATTGGTCTGAGCTTCCCGGTGATCTTCTCTACGAAATCGCTCAGAGAATAAGAGTGTACAGTGATTTCCTTACTTTCCGATGCGTCTGCACCGCATGGAAATCTGTTGCCTGTATCGATAATTTCAGATTCAAGACGACGCAAATCCCATGGCTTATGCTTGCTCAAAGGAAGAACACTAACGTCCGGGATTTCTTCCACGTGGCAAAGAATAAGGTGACTCGCCGACTTGCTTCACCCGAAGCCAAACCTAGAAAGTGCTACTCCTCGCGGGGTTGGCTTTTCACCATTGCCAGAGATAGGGATATGAGTATCAGTCTTTTGCACCCGTTTTCACGCAAACAAATTCAACTCCCTGGCATAATAAACGGTTTCCCTGGCTGGAAGCGTTACCAGTGTTATCCCTTGCAGGTTAATTTTATTTGGAAATGCGTCTTGTCATCTTGTCCGTCGGATACGTCGGATTATATAACGATGGTTATCGTAGGAAATCGGTGGAAACTGGCGTATGTGAAGCAGGGTGACGAAAAATGGACTGTCATCGACAGATTTCATGGAAAATGCTCCGATGTCATTTATCACGACCAACGTTTTTATGCCGTAACTGAATGCGGAATATTATTGGTTTTTGAGGTTGACAATCTGGATGAGCCCAAAGAAGCAATCCAGATGCCTCTACAACTTTTCGAGAAGCCTTTCCGGAGACTTTGCTTGGGGAGGAAGAAATTTTATGTAGTGGAATCAGGATCAGAAGGATCAGTGTTTGTAGTCGCAAGATTAGGAGCGGATGTACGACCTGTCGCGGAAGGAAGCGAGGAGCTAACCTACGGAACCTTAGGATTTCAAGTGTTTGAGGTGGATTTAAGCAGCAAAAAGTGGAGAACGGTTAAGAATTTGGGCAACAAAGCCATATTTTTGGGTCATAATTCTTCATTTTCCATTGAAGTTACAGACAACAGTCAATGCAAACCCAATAGTATTTATTTCACAGATGATTGCGTGATGGCATATTACATTTGCGAATTTCGCAGAGGAGGAGGAAAAGACATGGGGATTTACAACATGGAAGATAAAAGCGTTGTCCCTCATTTTAGTGGCAATTCTTTTCACCCAACTACACCACCCATGTGGGTTGAGCAAACTTTCGATTGTTGATTTCCTTCTAATCATTTGTTTTTAATTGTGATTGTCCAATAGATTGATGAATCGTTTGTTTTTAAATTTATATTAATAAAAGTTATTTTTTATTTTAATAAGAATTATTTTTTACTTTGCCATGACAAATTCAATTCAAAATGTGAGACGTTGACTTGATATAATTTTAATTAATAATAAAAAAACTACAAATCGTTTTAATTAATAAAAAAAAACGACAAGACGTTTTAATTAGTATAAGAGAAATAGAGGCGGGGAACCCCCTCTGCTCGAGTAACTACTACTAACACTCGACAAAGTCAAAAAATAAAAATTAATCAAGTCACAGGCCAAAAATACTGATGAAATGTAAAGTTACAAAATTCAGCAAATGAAGCTTAAATTGTGGGAGGAATTCCATTCCTTTTTGGATTAAATTATCAATCCATAAAAGGGGCAAAATGAATTAACCAACTGAACACTTTCCCAAGCAGATGTATGATCATACCCTTATCACCAGTTTCTGAGTTGCCATTTTCGAAATGGCTTAAGTTAAATGGTTCATGGAATGCACAAACTTGATGCAAACCCGAAGAAAAGCCCTAGCTAGCAACCAAAAGTATGCACAGATCCCTTAGAGAAGATTATCAAATTGATTGAATATAAATTCAGTGTTTCCAGCTGCCATTCTTAAACATATGTGCTTGAACGCCGAATGGAAGGCATTTGAGGATAACCAGTTGGAGAGTCTTCTGAAATGGAAAAAGTTGGTGGATGCTAAGGCTTTTGCTTTTTCTCAATGTCGTAAAGTACGCACACATCGGCTGCTGTCTTCATCTGAAACCAGTGAAATCAATGTTAAACCAACAAAATAGGTCAGTTGTGTAACAAAAGAGATCACCATTTCTCTCTAAATAACGTAACAACCCACTTAGAATATATGGCTTGCTTATGGGCAAAAGAGTTTACTTTCAAGCAAGAATCTGATCAAATTTCTTTAGCAGCTCATCTTTTCTTAAATTTCAATATAAATAATCATAACTTACTACTCACCATAGTTCGTACGACAAAAATCTATATAGAATTTCAAATTCAGATTTCCTCACTCCAAATAGCATCAGTTTTTCGACACAAATAAACACATTCCCTGACAATAATACCTCGTGACTTCATTCACTTCACCCCCAAATTTTTTCTAATTTTTCATTAATTACAACTACCGGGAAAAAGGAAATAAATTAAACTAAGTGAAGGTGACAAAAAGAGCATCTCAAGCATATACACTGATCAACTTTAGGGATCCTAAATGCAATCATTTCAATTTTAACATACAGAAGGAAGCTTCCGTCAATGGTCAACACAAAGAAATTTGTGATAGACAAAACTTTTGGATGTGCATTAGTTTCTATCAGAGTTGAGACCAAGTAGTTACCTGTATAACGTTAACCAATTGCTTGATTGCCCATCCAAATAAACTCAAAGCAAGTAAAAAGGAAAGAGGTGAACCCTGTTTCACAGAACTCACTACAACCTGAAAGACAACACGTTTCAGCAACCAAAACACAAGAAAAACTTTATCCATGTGTTGGACAGACCAAAACAAGATAACAAAATGAGGGCTTACTTACATCCACCAGATTTTCACTCTGACTCTCTGCAATCAGAAATAGGATCAAGTAAAGAACCTGCAGGGTTGGAACAGTAGGATCAAGAAGCAAGTACTAAAAACGTTCGGAAAGTATGAAAAAATATATATTATCAATAACACAAATAACACATGGAAGCTACAAATTACCTCACACGCCACACAACAAAAACCCATAAACATCCGGTTCCCATAGTATGCCTTGAAAAGCTAATTTGTGCTGTCTTTTACATCTTTATGACTAGTTTTGCCTGTCAAGAAGCTACTGCAACAAAGATCTGGAAGGATAGATATATTTCCCCGCAAAAGAAACAATTTTTCAGCAAAAAAATAAAAATAAAATAAAAATCTGAATTCATCCCTCAATTTCAAGCTACCCGCACATCCGCAGCCAGTGGCTACCAATATCTAGTGCAAGCAGAGACACAAAAACCAATCCGGGCCTGAATACAAAATCCTATCAAATTGCTCCAATATACTTGTGAACTCTTACCCATATACTTGGGAGAGTATCACCAGTAGACATGCTGTGCTAATCCTGAGATGCAAAACATTATAAACGAAAGTAGGTACGAAGGCACAACCACATATTCAAAGTTTTACAAGTTTCTTGAAAAAAATTAGAAGAAATATAAAATAAAATAAAACAAACAAAGAATAAAGTATGCTTCTTTAAAGAGAGACGAAGATACATTACCTATTTGTTACCATGTCCAATACCGCTCCAAAAGTTGAAACTGAAATGAGACGAAGATAAATAAATCTTAGTATTTGTCATTATAAGCTGCCAGTTTCTGCTCTTAAAAAATGAAACCAAAACCTGACTAACAATGCAGACCTTATGGTCAAATGGAATATGTAAAACTAAGAACAGAATTTCAGGAACATGTTAACTTCCACTACAAAAGCAGGCTGCAATCTATTAATATGACTCGGTCTTCTCAATAACAAAGCCTTTCATTAGTAATTAGCATTAAACAGAGTTTTCTAAGTGATTAAAGGGATAACTTCTGCTTTTTCTTAATTCAGTTGAGTGTAGGCATGAAAACATGCAATGGTGAAATTCACATTACAGTCGCTAAACCAAACCAACAAGAGCAAAATGGCAGATATTCAATGTTGCTAAAGAAAACACCATGGCCTGCACTCCACAATCAAAATGTAGGTATGGCCTTGGATGGATAAAGAAACAAAAAATGATACTCCAGGAAACAATAGTTTTACAAAAGACTATTAAGTCTGGGTTATAGATATCTGTGTTAGCCTGAGAACAGTCAACTTGCCCCGAGCCCATTTACTCCGTTTGAAACAAAATTAAAAGAATTCCCAATTCACATAACACGAATACACTCAAAAAACTTACATTTTGCAGCTCAGTAGCTTCAGTGCTCGAAGTTATAAGATGAAATTAAAACATAAAACTATACTAATTCACACCTTGATTGAATTTGCGAGCACACCAGCCATCTACGGCATCACATACAAAGCTGAAACCAAATAGTATTTACATTACACTCCAACACCACATCAAAAGCTATAATGAAGCCACAATGAATTTCTAGCATAGACTCTCACCTGATGAAGTAAAGAACCGAGAGAAGCTTTTTGTCAGAGAAACATATGGCAAAGGCAAAACAGATCAAGAGAACTCTTGCATATCCTGACATTCACAACATACCATTAATAATTCATCAAACCCATAAAACCAGCAATCACATTGTATCAAATAAGCAAAAAAATGCCCCCCTTGCCCTAATCAAAAACGCTGATTTTTCAGTGATTAACAAAAAAATGAAAACCCACCAATTATATTTGGAATGTAGAGGTAAACTGATAGTTTTCTGGGTCTTGGGACTGTTTTCTTCGACGTATTGGGCTACTGATAAACTACCACAACTCCTGCATAATGCACCTTTATAACAGTAACTAACTGAAGCAATAGTTCCAAAAATGTCTTGTCTTAGTTAACAAGATCTCGCGCCATATCAAATGGGACCAAGAGAAACGGTGGGGCCAACCGCTGATGTGGCGCTATCTATCCGAGAAAAGAAACCATAATCGAAACCCAAATCAAGAAAAAAGAAGCTTAGAAGACTAAAAAACCTTTTGCACAATCACAAAATCTTTCACTTTCACTGTGCACGGTTCTACTACCCATCTGAAAATTTTCTTAATTTAATACCCATGTGAATATATACTTGTAAAAAATTCAGCATCACTCAAACATTGTCGTAATATTATTATAATTGAAATGGCAGCCCAGGCCCGCCCCAAAGAGGAAAGGGAAGCCTTGTCATTGTATCCCAACCCAACCCAACCCAGTCCAGGTAAAGATAAGCTCATCCTCTCCTCGGTATTATCAAATACTGTGACACCTAAACCAAAACAGCCGGTTTATCTTCTCCCTTCGTACACGTACGTACGCGTAATCGCGATGATTATGGCAGAAATGTCGTATATTAAAGATTGGGGAGAAGGCTTTCTGCAAGCAAAACTGTATTACAGGATTATCCCGTTAAACCCCGGGGATTTATTGGGTCAATGATATGGCAAACAGTCAAATGTCTCCGTCGTCATCATCATCCTCAACCTCAATCAATCTTCATCGGCCTTGAAACATGGGGATAAAGAAAACAGTGCTTGTGAAATCACTGAAATATCACCACCTTCCCTTTCTTTTTTTTGTTCTCGCTCAACTCTGAAACAACCCCACCCCCCCCCCACGTTGCCATCAGACGGAACGTTTACTATTGACCACTGTTTCTCTCCTCCTAATATTGTACCCAGTTGAGAATTTCACTAATCTAAGAATTGTCATCAAAGTACAAGAATCTCGACCCAGTAAGAAATCTGGAGCAAATACAAAACATTGAAAGTCAAATAACAAGTTTTTTCAATGATAATGCCCATATCACGGAGAAATTTCAAGCTGGTCTAGAATTGAATTGTTCTGAAATCTGGCTTGTGTTTCGTCGTCTTAAAGATACATTCACATTTAAAGTTTGAACATTTTTTTCATGATTTTGCCAAAAAGAACACGAGAAAAAAGGGTGGTTAATTAGTGAATGAAAAGCTTGGCAAATGCACCAAACCTCCCAAAGCAGGTAAGCTAAGCTGATCTATTATTGCCAGGGTTAAGGGGTCTAGAGGTAACCAATGAATAAAAATAATTGCACTTAAAGGAGGCAAATTTTGGCCCTTTAAGGCATAGCTAAGCTGATCTATTATTGCCAGGATTAAGGGGTCTAGAGGTAACCAATGAATAAAAATAATTGCACTTAAAAGAGGCAAAATTTGGTCCTTTAGGCATGCAATTATGAGGGTTGTTTGTTTTATGCTCAAATTTGCTCGGCAGAATCAAGAAAATTAGTAAAGAATCCGAGAAGAAAAACACCCTCTTGAATTTTCTTGGAGCCTTCCTTGCCACTCTCCCTAGTCTAGCAGACGACAGAATTATAATAATGGAAGGGAGGAGTGGTGTGTGAACACTGACTTGATAAAAAGTCTGACAAATTTGGTTTCAGTCTCTCCTGTCACTGTTAAAATTCTGGCAGGCAGCAAGGCAAAAAAACCCAAAGCCAAAATTTTGGGCAAAGAGGAAAAAAAATATGAAAGGACCAAGCAAATCAAATCAAATCAAATCTGCCACAGACAAAAACCAACAAGGAAAAAAGAAATAACATCCACTAAAGGAAATGGTCTACTGTTCAAGTTTCTGTTCATTTGATTCATTTCTCGTTTGTGTCAAGTAACAAATTTACTCAACATACAAAGCCTAAAAAGAAAAAGAAAAAATCTGAAATAATAACATCGATTGATGAAACTGGGTTATGTTCATTTCCCGGAAAATCTAGCACTTTCCTAGAGAATTAAGGCCTCTATACTGGCCTTCTTTGGTGCTAAACAAACGGGGCAAGAATCAAGAAAAGTTTCACAAGTTTTGCATGAACAAAGGTGCCTACAAGGAAGGAACAAAACGCACGAATCCCTAGCATTACAGCCTTTGCAAACCATCACCGTATTACTCGTTCTCTGTTCTTCTGTTGCCGCCGCTGCTGCTCTATTTTCACCAATACCAATTGCTCTGTTTCCCTCTGTTTCTTCTTCTTCTTCTTCTTCTTCTTCTATATCACAGCAAGATTCTGCATCTTCTGCCCCATTGTTGAAGCAATAACAAGCGTTCTCTTTCAGTTGTGCCAATGTGTTATTGAGAGACAAAACCATTGCTTGGTTTTCCAGTGCTATTCTCTGCCATGCTTGGCTTTCCATCTCCAGTTTCTTTAAGAAAATCTCTAACTCCATTGCTCTGTGTCTGGCTTTAGCAATCTCTTCATCTTTCTGTCTCAACATCGTCGAAGTTTTTAACTCTGCTTTCTTTAGAAGCATTTCAAGTTGTTGCTTGCGTTGCTCTTGCAATACTAATCTCAATCTCTCATTCTGTTTCCAAAAATGAAAAAACAAAATCAATCTCCTTCTCGTGTATGACAAAAATCAAGGACTTTGAATAGAAAATAATTCAAAAACAATGTCTCTATTCGTTCCGAGTTCTAACCTGTGATCTGATATAGTAATCAATCTCTTGTCTTTGCTTCTCAACTTCAAGAGCTAGACTTTGAGAAAATGGCATTGATCGACCATGACTACCATCGTTGTTGTTGTCGTTCTTGAAAGTAGAAACAAAACCACTGTTCCTGTTGTTTTCAAAACTCAAACTTTGATTTCTCGGTTGCTGATTTTGTAACTGCTGCCTTATTTCTTGCCGCTGTTGTTGCTGCTGCTTTTGTTGCACATTGAAACACAACTGATTAAACCCACCGAAACCAACACCACAACCACCATTTTCCACCACCAAATCCTGAGAGCCGCCGCACAACGGATTCCCAAATCCAAGGTTATTCTCTGAATACAACTGCGCTTGTATAGCCATTGATACTCAACCAAACCAAAAACAAAACAAAACCCTTTTGATCTTCCAACGTCTGAACCTCAACAACAACAAAAAATCTGCAGATGGGTTTGCTTCACCAATCCTAAAAACCTTCAAAATCTTCCTCTATCTGTCTCTCTCCCTCGCTTCTTGTGATCCCTGCCAAGAAGTTGCTCTTCCAACGTCTGAACCTCAAAAACACCCAAAAATCTACAGATGGGTTTGCTTCTTCAATCCTAAAATCCTTCAAAATCTCTTTCCTTTCTCTATATCTCTGTCTTATCTTTCGCTCCTTGTGATCTCTGCCAAGAATTCGAGGAACATGTAGAACACAAGAAGAGGAGGTGAGAGATGTGCGTATATTTATAAGCGATGTGTTGATGTTGAGGTGTGAATACACATATAAGATTAATTTATTCAATCTGTTACTGCTTCTCCTTCTCTCTCTTGCTTTATTTACAGTGTTTCATCTCTCTTATTTATCGCATACGTATTAAAGAGAAAGACGAAGATGCATGGGGAAGCAGTAAGCAAAGCAACAACGTACACATGCTAATTTTATGACTAAACTATCGGGTCAGAGATATCAGAGGGCGTTTGTTTAATTTTTGTTTTTCTGTTTTCCTTGCCTTTGAATAAAGGAAAATTCAATTCAGGTGGGCAAAGGTAATCAGAGAGAATCAGTCTGTTCTTATTTTAGAAAAGCAATGGGTCTGTCCAGGGAATGGTTACGATACATGCATATCTCCTTTTACACTCAAAAATATTTTTAATTTTATAACTCATAACCAATTTTATATAATTTATTGTAAAAAATTAATAATACATATAAAATAATACTTGATAAGTTAGGATTAAGCAAGCAATTTGAAATAAATTATCAAACTATTCCTAAGCTAGGATTTAAGTTGTTAAATACTTGATAAATTAGGATTAAGCAAGCAATTTTTGACCTTGTAAATGAATTCCTTTTGTCCTTATTTGTTGTTAAGAAAGATATTAAATTAGAGTTTGTTCGTGATTTAAGATTAGACTTTGAAAACTAATACATAATCTACCAAATTAAGTCATGCTTAAAGTGGGTTTGAAATTGAATCCAAATCTGTTTTCATACTTGAAAGCAAAAACGATTTTAGAATCATATGCAAAGGCTTATTTATACATTTTATTTAGAATTCTTTGTGGATTAGATATATAATGTATTTACAACAAAGGTTTTCACTTTTACCATGAAGCTTTTTCCGTAATAACTAAATTACAATTAAATTGCTCTTCCTTTTTAACTTATAAAATTATTAGAATTCATTCTTACGGATTAAGATCCCTCCTAATTTTTTTCGTCCTTGACTTAATCGGAAGGTGAGCCGTGAAATACTTAATAATAGTAATAATAATAATGTATAATTTAAATTGTATATTAGATTTTTTAATTTATATTATAAAATATAAAATTAATTTATAAATTTTATTTAAGTATAATTTGAACCGCTTATTATTAAAGACAGAAAAATTAGGAGAAGATACTAATTTCATTCTTACATGATGATAATAATGATTCATATTCAAAACAAAAATTCATAATTAATTACAGATTAATAATGAGTAATAAAGGCAGAGATGGGAAATTAATTATTGGTATTGTTAATAGAATTTGTATATGTAACGGTACTTAAAAACGATCAAATATTATTATAATACCTTAATTTTTCAAACATATCGTAAAGTTTCTTGGACTAATTTGTAACATTTTAGAAATGATATGTGAGCAATATGCATTATAATTGATGAAGGAAACCAACAAGTAACTTCCATTGACTTGTCATTGCATGTAGAATTTTCTAAGAGATTCAATATGAGTTCATCAATTATAGGTCAAACAATCAAACGCGTTTCTACCATTTTCCAAGAATATTATTGCATCTCATACATACCTAGAAGGAGCAAAGGTCTTTGATTAATCATTCTCAACAACCATACATGTCATTCGTAAAATTAATTAACTTAGTTATATTCATGTAATTAAGAGGTCTAGTCCTAACATTATCTCTCAATCACTTTCATGAATTTTGGCTTTACATCTTGTTAAGTATATTGTTAATTGAAAGTTGAAACCTATCAACTTTGAATAATGATACATAGACAAAATCAGCATATCTTGAATATGAAATTATGGTATTTTATAATTCACTATTCTCACCAACAATTAAACCAAATGGGTAAAGAGCTCAGTCAATTAATCATGGATAGGGTTTGTGAGTCCACCCCGCGTCATTAATGATGTCAAACGAATCATCAAAACAAAGGACAAGGGCATGAAAATTTCTTTCTTATCCTTCTTAATTATATATTTGTTCAAACTTTGTTGGATATGACATGAGAGAGATCAATAAATTTAGTCAAAGGGAAATGATATGTGGTTTTGGTTTGGCTAGGCAAGTCCATGCATCCGTAGAAAGTGTAAACCAATAAGCAAGGAACAAATGTCTCTAATTAATTTCATGGAAATTAATCAAAGCTCAAATCCCCCGCCATGGACGGTTGAAAATTGAAATAATTTTGGATCCTTAATCACGGAAACTTGTCCATTTCAGCTTAGATTTTAGGGTCCTACAATTGCAAAGAAAGTCCAAGAAAAGAGAAGAAAACAACAATGCGTAGGTACATTTCCCTAGGTCTAGCTTAATTTCTTTCAGTTTTAATCAATATTTACATGAAAACTAAATATATATATATATATATATATATTGGAGGAAAAGGGTCACCATCTTTCGTTGAAAACGAACATGGGTTTTTGGGTTGGTTCGAATATGATAAAAGGGGAAGCAAAGAGGAAACAAAACATGGCAACAAAGAAAGCAGAATCTATCAGTCAGCAGCAAGCAGCTATGTAGCTATCACGTTTGGTGGTGGGTGAGGCCAGTGGCCCCATGTGCTGCCCACCAACCATGACTCGATGAACCATCTTCTCTGCTTCTGAATACTGAAATTCAATGCTGCAAACCATGTGATCTCAGGAAGTACTTTCCGAATACATTTATCAAAAACACGCACATACTTCGCTTTCTTGACCTTACTTGTTACCAATTAGTTATTAGAGAAAAAAAGATGTGAAAGGTTGCGGTGGTAGTGGCATGGTCCAAAAATCCAAAGCCCATGCATATATATTCTCGTTGCTCTCTCATTGCAACTTCCCAACAACTTCTCTTTGTTTTTATGCTTTTTGGCAAAGTCATATGAATGCATATATGTATCCGGGTTTTTCTTCCCATTAACAACGCATCCCCACAAGCCCTAGAGTGTTGCATACTGCATCTGTGGTGGGGTTAAAACGAAAGATAATAATGCTAAGACTTGTAGTTTTTCCAAGTTCTCCTTTTCTCCCTTTTCAAGGCTCGTTATCATTATATTTTACCCTAATTTATTGGTGATCGTTACAGAAAATGTACAACTATGAACGTGTAAAACTGGCATATGCATGTTAATAATGGGACACTGGTCTCATTATTCCATTCACATCCCGCAGGTAAATTACGACAAACATACAGGAAGGAGATGGATTTTACAGTCAAAGGGGCATGTATTTGTTTTTTAGAAAGCTTAAACCGTGTGATTATGAAATAACCCATCGATTAAGCACGTCCAAGTTGACTAACCCAGGTGGGATATCTTCCAGCATTAATAATTAATAAAATCAGTCGTTGTGCTGTTGTATTCTGAATTGAAAATTGAAAATCTGTACAAAGACTAGATGTTGAACCTCGATCATTTTAATTGTAATAATTAAACATGAAAAGGCCGGCCATAGCTGTTACTTAATTATGATTAGTGCCAAAATATATCTTCTTTGAAGTTTCTGTTAAGGACACTGTTTTCTTAACCTAATTCTTTGAAAAAACCTTTGGTGAACAGCTGACCAAATTCAACGAACTGATCGATAAACAAAAGTTCAAATATCTCATTCGGAATTATTATAAATAAACTAATAAGGGTTTGGAAAAACCATGCACGTGAAGACTTTGAAAGAGACCGACGAGAAGGAGACGGTGGAATCAGGGAGTTATGGTGAGATCACGAAGAGCCAGAGGCAACGAAAATTAATGAAATCATGTCGAGTACGTGGAAGAATCAAGGCCAAAATCGACCAAAAATATGACCCACAAAGAGACATTTGGTGCAAAAGTTTGTGAATATCATGAATTCGCTGGACAAAACAAAGGCCAATAGCAGCCGTCGGGCCACCTGAAAAGTAGCAAATGCCCATATGGGGTCATGGTAATGACCGCACATCCGCCATGTTCGTGAATTCTCGATAGGATCGATAATTATTCATGATATCGGTCATCTTCTTCCCATGCAGATTATCAGAGTGAAAATTAATTTAATATTACAAAAAAATAAAGAAGAGGAAAAGTCAAGTCTTGATGATATCAGACTGAATTAATGAATGCGTCCACATTCAGCTTGACTGATTATGTGTTCACAGGAATTAAGAACTTGCTTTCTTCTTTACTTCTTTCCTTTCCATTCATGTAATTAATAAGTTATTTGTCTTCTTGTCTGTGTTTCTGGAGCAGTCATGCATGCATGCTGCTTAGGATTTTTGACAAACAAGAAAGAAGGTGATGAATTGGAAGCTCATTGATTGGCACCATTGCTTTACTGTACTACGCGTGGAAACATATGTGAGACGTGGAAGCATATGACTATCAGTGGTTGCATATATTATTGGTGAAATTGGATGCATTATGTAATGGAATCTACTACAGAAATTTCAACATTATTAGCCCACTTCATTCACTATTCTCTTCCATTCATGTACCTGGAAATCTGCTCTTTGTCTGTAGTTAATCCAAAAGTATAATGTATGATAATCTCTTTATCACATGGCACATAACTTTAGGATGTTTTTTCATGGTCCTAAGCTTAAGGTAGGTCCTTTTATAATTATAGTTTAATTAATTTTTTTTTATAATTTTTTCAAAAAATGTGTATTTGGTACAAAAATGTCATTGATTTTTTGGTTTTTCTCTCAACTATAAACCCATTTAAACATTTACGAAATAATCGAATATTTAACAAAATCAAACCTGCATTATATTTGTTGAAATAAAATTTCAAATTCTATTTTAGAGTTACTGTTGAATCATAATTGAGCGGTGAGTCATTTCATTGATTTGAACTTAATTTATAAATTAAAAAGATTTAAAAATCAATCTCTAGTAGATCTTTAAGTATGATTTCAATGATTTGGATGCATTGTTATAGTGTTGATGCGTATTTGAGTTGAAAATTCATACTTCAAAGCCGAATTTCATGAAGGAACTTCAATAAAATTCATTGATTTGTCGATAAAATTTTTCAATCCCTCATCAAAATTCTCCGCGGAATATGTGTTAAAATGAATGTGATATTTTTATTCAAAATACAAACTTTTGACCAAGAATTAACAAAAAATTAAGATGGATTTAAAATACAAATAAATTAAAAAAAAGTCAAGAGCATATAAAGATCAAATAACAAAAGGGAAAATACCCTTTCTATAAAGATCAAAGAATCTCTTACATTAACACGACGCTCTATAACACAATATTTGTATTTAATTGGTAACTTGTACTATTTTCCCTTTGAAATAAGTTACTTGCTATGGCAGCATACTTTTACGCCATGCATTGCGATATACATATTCTGACTTTTAATCAATTAATCCGTGAAATAAACAATCGCAATCTTCAATGCAATGCAAATCTAAACACGCAAGTCATGTGAAAAAAGTGCTTTTCCATTTTGGATTAACGGTGAAGAAGAAGAAGAAGAAGACGACGACTATGACTTTCGTTTCTCTCTTGCTTTGTTTTCCTATGCTACCTTCTGCTTCCACAACGAAGGCTGTAAATTTCTACTTATTCCCAGTGCAACTTTGACCATACGATTTTGGACCATACCCATTTTTCTTTCTTTGAACATGTCTTATAGGAAGTAGCATTGGCAACCAACACTAAATGCATACATGTATGGTTATCGAGAAAGTCTCCTTCCAATGGATGCAAATCCATTAGTGATGATGCGCCAAAAGAGGACGATGTATGTTAGTCAGTCATGGAAATACAGTAGTGGGTTTGTTTCATTTTTTACAATTAACATGTGATATATATATGTGATACAGAAAGTCACGGGCTAGGAATTGGGTCATTATCATTCTCAATGAATCTAGAAGTTCAATAGGTCTACGATAAGACCAAAAGGTTTTGGATTTTGTGGTTTAACAAGAAATTGAAATGAGGAAATAGTATTATAAATTTGTTTAAGTTTGTTCGAAATTTGAATTATCATTTGTATCGATAATTATATATTTTATTATAAATTTATAACAAAATATTTATTATATAATTAAAATTTTCTTTTTATTCGATCGAAAAATAATTTCTATATTTGCTTATAATTATTATAATTTTATTAGTATTGTATTAATTACTACGAATATGAAATTAATAAGAAAGGTAGTTGCTTTTAAAAGCGATCTTAAATTTTTTTCAAGAGTTTTATAGGAATGCTTGAACTGTGATTCTTATGGAATTTCACCGGAAGATAAATAATAGCCTGTATGGTATGTCTCAAACTATACCTAGTTGATTCAAAGTCATTGATTTATGAATTGTTTGTTGGATTTGACATCAGAATCCAATGATTCAAGAATTGAACTGGGCCAAGCTTCAAGTGAAATCATGAATATGGGTCATGGCCACACTTTTAACATCATTTCTCACAAAGAAAGGGCCTACCCTTTTTACACCTAAACTCTTTCTCATTTCTCAATATTGTCAATTGAAAACTATAATTCGAACCTTGCATCACCTCAGTTATAAATATTGCAATGTAATGTAATTCATCATCTTAACAAAATGAAAGAAACGAAGATGACTAGAGTTAATTACATACATACAAAGCAAGCAAGAAAGAACACCGTATTCAATGGGCTGGTTCAACATTTATAGTAAAATGCATACTCAATGTGTGTGTGTATTGACAGAGCAACGCAAATCACATGGGGGTGGGGGGGCGGATTTGATTTCACATTACAATAAGAGGAAATAAGTGGGACTACCTTTAATTAGCCAATATCATGATTCCCACTCCCTACCAATACTCAACGATCAAATCATTCCAATTCCCATTATTTCCAACCGTGAAAAGGACTTCCCCTTTTGGTTGCCAACCTTTTCTCCTTTGTTTCCTTTCCCTTGCATCCCAACCTAAAGTTTGCTGATTTGACTCCACTGCTCGCGTGATGCCAAAAGCTTGTGCTAGTTTAAATGTAACTTCACTTGGTGCTTTTCATTGCAGCCATGTTCATACCCCCAACTTGCTCTTTTAGTTGATTCAATCTGCCGTAAACATTAAATCACGAACCATACACAAAATCAAAAGGCTGTTATGCTCTTTCTTACTTTTTCTCTACTACATGTTTTCAATTAAAACCAAAAGTTCAAACCAAACCATAATTTAGCGTTTGACTATAATTTTGACAAATACAATTTCATTAGTCACGAATTTATTATTTTAAAATTTATAATAAAAAATATATTTATTTATTTATTTAATTAAAATAATATAAATTATATTAATTTACAGTATTTACTCATGTACTTAAATAATAATATGTTATGTAAATTTTGTATATATATATATTTTTTAAAAAAATTTATATTTTATATTATAGAGTAAATAATATAATACACATGATCTTATTTGATCAAATACCATTTGCGAGCCAATTAAAAAGATTGCAACATTAGGCAACTTGATAGAGTCGATGTTTTAAAAGAAAATAAAAAAAAATATTACTGCACACATATTGATGACACGGATACCCTTACACGTGTGCATCATCACATGATGGAACAAGCTTGGGGGTTCTCGTCGCTGAAAGCAGTGGTGTACCTAACTTCAGTGGAACTGGCACGTGCCAGCTGGTGGATTTCTGGGTTGTCTGATCTTCGCACGAACCCGGCCGGCGCCTTCTTGTCGTAGACGCCGGGGGCGTAAGGGTGTGCCACGACGTCGTACGGGACGTAGGGCCAGAGTTCTGCTTTCTTGCCCGTCCGATGCGCGATACGTGCCACGACCTTTGATGGGTCAACATATCCGACGACTGTCACTTTGTTGGCTTTCCGTTCTACGTCCACTTGTTTCACTCCTTTCATCCCCTCCACCGCGCGTTTTACCTTGCGCTCGCATCCTTCGCAGTCTATACGAACCTTGATCTCAACCGTCTGATCACACAAGATGATAAACATCAGAAAATAAGATCGTACGTGGCAATGAACTATGCATACACTATGGAGTTCTGAGAGAACCCGGACAGGAACTGCCGGGTCAGGTGTACTGGCCAAACTAATATCCGGACTGAAGTTACTTTGTCATGCATGAGAAACTTAAATCTCCAAAATTTCCTTAATTTTTCTAGGAAAGTGGCACTGTTTCAGAAGTACTTCTCGTAGAAGCGCTTTAATCAAGCGAAACACAGAGAAAAATCGCAACAGCTAAAAACTATCATAAGGAAAATCTGTTTTCAAGAGGCGTTTTAACCTAGAGATGGAAGAACTGCTAGACCATTCTGCTTTTTCGAAGGGAAAGAAAAAAAAAGAGAAGCAGTTTGGCCAAACACCGCCATAGAAAACAGCAATTAAAATATAACTTATCGAACTGCATCTGCATATTAGGGCTGACTAGGATCAAATCTATCGTAAACTTCCTTCTTTAAAGTTTAGAAAAACTAGGAAGGAACGCACACAGTTTTATAATAAGTTGTTTGGCGGTTCTAAAACAAGTTGATCTACTTGTAAATAAGCACTTCGGAAACATTTTAGTGCTTTTAAAGCTAAGGACTGGAAGCAAAACAACGAATTGGAAGTACACATTATACCTGCAATTGCTTGCGTTTCTTGAGCTTGGAACCGCCATCGGAGGAGCAGTCAAACAGATGGGAAAAATGATCCACAACACCCATATTTTTCTCTCTACCCAGAAGCAGCTAGTTACAGAGTAAATTAAGCTAAGAACAAGCTAAAAAATATCCCAGCGGTGACCTTTGTTTCAAGCTTGACAATGGTAGTACAATTTAGCAAAAATATCCACAACCAGCCCTCTAAGTTCTTTCTCCGAATCTGGGTCGTTGAATTATATTATATTTATTTCGATACCCCGTTAGCTTCACGACACGTGTCTCCATTTAGTACTTCCATAATAGTAACCCACGATGCTACTCCATGGCCACCGACAGAACGGGGGCCGTTGGGCCCCACTATTAATTTGGCGCGACATGGAAGATGAAACAAATTAAGGTCTGTTTTGTTCCACTACTTTTAAGTTGGTCCCCAATGATTGAGCGACGCAATAGCCGTCAGATCAGTGGCGGGACCCATTTTAGTATATCTGAATGGATAAAGGAGCGTTTATACTGGGGTACCGGTATAGCAGATTCTACTGCACCGCGCATGTAGGAAAGTGAGCTGTCGTGGTCCGAAAGCGAAGAGGAAGGAAGAGATTCTTTCAAAAATTTGAAACAATATTTTTATTTTAATTAAAAGATCTTCAAAACCCTCTGTTCCTCTCAGCTTCCATCATAATAGTTTTTGGCGCGAGGCAGTAATTTTGGCGGGAAGGAAGTTATTGAAGTACGAGGAGCCTTCATACTTACGGTGAGACAATCAGAGATTCACGGGCACGGATGGCGGCATCGGATGACCAGGACGCGAGTTTGGATCAGGTGGAGGAGGAGTTCACGGTATGGAAGAAGAACACGCCGTTTTTGTACGATCTGGTAGTTTCTTACCCGCTCGAGTGGCCATCACTGACCGTCCATTGGGTCCCGTCATCACCGCAACCTTATTCCGCGGACCCCACATTCGTCGTGCACAAGCTCGTGCTCGGAACCCACACCTCCGACGATTGTCCTAACTTTCTCATGATTGCTGATGCTGTGCTGCCCACGAAAGAGTCCGAGTCTAACGTCGATGGAAAAAATGAAAATCCTGTTATCCCTAAGGTTTGTTTTGTGGAACGTGGTTTGAATGTTAGTAGTTAGTTCGTGTTTATCTATTGTTCGATGAAATTACTGACTGAGGATCTTACGCTCCATGTTGTCAAGAAGAAATGTTTCGTGGCCACATAGTGGGGTACTCACAACTAAACGTTTATGATAAAATTGAAACTTTCTAGCTCATAAGATTTGTTGTGTTTAATTTTAGGTGATATTTTATTGGGGGCATCAGTGGTTCGATGATGTTAGTAGCTGAATTTGTTGATTGTTCAAATAGATTTCTTTTTGAAAATTTCATGTTTTGAAGATTTACGAGCTGAAGTCAATTCATGTGATTTTATGCAAAATTTTATGTTTTCTCACTGTTTGATGAAATATTTCTAGCCAAGAGGGTGCCTGCGTTTTTTGTTATCTAGAAGATGCCGACTGTCGGAAACTTTGTTGCTTTGGAATGTGTTGTGGCTGTTATCTTTTTCATTGAATTTTAGATAAAATTGTTAAGCAAGCTCTTTTTAAAAAAAAATTGAATATGTTGCTGGTGTCAGGATTTGGTGATATTTTTACAAAATTCTTAAATTAGTTGGATTTCTGGCTGGAAATTTTTGATTGGGCAGGTGGAGATATCACAGAAGATACGTGTTGATGGGGAAGTCAATAGAGCACGGTGTATGCGGCAGAACCCTGCACTTGTTGGTACAAAGACCAGCAGTTGTGAGGTGTATGTGTTTGATTGTGCCAAGCAGGCAGCAAAGCAGCAAGATGGTTGTGATCCTGATCTGAGGTTGAGGGGTCATGATAAGGAAGGGTATGGGTTGTCTTGGAGTCCCTTTAAGGAAGGTTATCTTGTGAGTGGTTCCCATGATCATAAGATATGCTTGTGGGACGTGTCTGCTTCGGCACAAGAAAAGGTTCTTGATGCAATGCATGTATATGAGGTAATCTCTGGATTTCATATTCGTTGTTGAAGCAAAATTATAACAACTTTGATCATGATGGTTCGTAGCGTGATTTTGGGGCTGCATAATTTTTTTCCTAGGCTCACAAAAGTGTGGTTGAAGATGTGTCGTGGCATTTGAAGAATGAAAACTTATTTGGGTCTGCAGGTGATGATTGCCATCTAATGATCTGGGACGTGCGCACAAATCAAACACAACAGTGTGTAAAAGCTCACGAGAAAGAGGTGAAGCAATCTCGAAGTTGCCATATATTTTAAGTCATTTTCATTAATCCATTCAACTGTGTTTCCTATCATCTTTTATTTATCTTTATATGCAAGTATTTGATGGTTTTATTTTGATGACATTTTTCATTTTCCCTCTCTTCTTCCAGGTTAATTATGTGTCGTTTAACCCATACAATGAGTGGATTCTGGCAACAGCATCTTCTGACACTACTGTTGCTTTGTTTGATATGCGCAAGCTGACTGTGCCATTGCATGTTTTAAGTAGTCACATGTATGTCCTTTGCTTGTCTGATGGAGATTGATTGTAGTTTCTGGAAGTGATAATAATGTGATTCAGCTGGTCACTATCTATTCTTCGAGATTATATGTTTTGGCTATGGAAGATTCAGTAGATTTAACTAAATCTTTTAAAGAAATTAATTACAAACGAACAGAAAGACTTGATACTTATGCCAAGCCCCTTTGGATGTGTCCAAATACATTGTAAATTTTGATTGCATCCTCTCTTCATTTTAACATTTTTTTCCCCCTAAAGATTTAATAATATTTACTGTGTTTATAGCATATGGGCTGAAAATGTCTCAGTTTCAGTATTTTAAAATATATTTAAAAGAAGTAAGTTATATGCAAGGCATTCCTCACTCTGTGCTTGTTTATTGCAGTGAAGAAGTTTTCCAAGTTGAATGGGATCCTAATCATGAGACTGTGCTTGCTTCTTCAGCTGATGACAGAAGGCTGATGGTTTGGGACCTTAACAGGTACTTCTCATCAACTTTGATGCTACCAATGTCATCAAGAGCATTGATCTTCTTTCTCTCTTGTATGTTATGAGTTTCTTTGTTATCTAAATTTTGTTTTCTGCTTCATGAATACTTCATTTGATAACCATGAGGAGGTGGAAAATAGAGAGAAGTTTGATTCTCTACTCAGGTTGGAGTATTATCATAAGATTCCAAATTTTCACCTGTCCTCCCTCTCCTAAAGAAAGGGATAAGTTTTATGCTATTGTTAATAAGAACACATCTGTCCCTGCAGCAATTGTCTTGTCATTGGACTGCACTATAGCCATAGAGTTATAGAAAGCAACTGATCATATGATATTGCCAATTTAATACCCGGGAGAACGAAGAATAAATGATAAAAGTGCATAGTTTAACCCATAATCAGTGCTACCCATTCTCATCCCTTACATGTAAGTCTGCAGCTCTACAAATTGTTATGTGATTATATTTTTTTTATTTGTTGCCAGAAAGTTTTAAAAACAAGCTATATGTTTTTCTAATATAGACAAGTTATATATTTTTCTAATGTTGTCATATTCCCACATCATTTGTTTTCAATTAATTACCATTATCCATTATAGACTTCCATTGTAGACTTCTGATGTTTGGTATGCATTTATCCACGCTCGAGGTAGAAGGGAATGCAAATTTACTTCATCTAACTTATTTAATCATGGCTACAGAATTGGGGATGAGCAGCTAGAGTTAGATGCGGAGGATGGTCCTCCGGAGCTTCTTTTCTCACACAGAGGTCACAAGGCCAAGATATCGGATTTCTCATGGAACAAAAACGAGCAGTGGGTCATTTCAAGTGTAGCCGATGACAACACTGTTCAGGTCTGGCAGATGACTGAGAGCATTTACCAGGATGACGTTGACGTGCAAGCTGCTGAGTACCAGTCATAATATAGATCACGTTGCCATCCATGCGAGTAAACACAGCTCCCCATTTAAGGATTGAGCTTTTAGTAGTGGCTATCCTGTTCTATTTTGTATTGACATATTAATCTACCATGTTCAAAAATGTTGAAATATTCTTTATCATTATTATTACATCTTGACACCTATGTCTATGTGCGTACTATACGTTTGTTGTTTGTTTGCTTGACTGTTTTGGGGCAATATTCTCCAAAGGCGGCAACAAAGGGAAGGAGAAAACTTGAACATAACTTTGACACAACACCACAAAGCAAAATAGTAATGATGTAAACTTTTAAAGATGGTGGCAGCCACCTTGTTAAAACAATTAAATATTTGTTGAACTGATTTCTTTGGTCCTTGGGAGGTATCCAACAATGAAAGCAGTGTCATGAAGGACTTCGGGCTATAGAATTTTCTGCCATTATAAGTAATTGATAGTTGTATTCCAGGAATTTTACCTTTGTTTGATGGAGGATTGAGAATCATCCAATTACTTTTCAATCTTACCAACCAGGCATAATTGTCTCCTCTATGTCATGCTGGTTCCCAAACAAAGAAATGCAACACAGCTTATCTTGGAATCGCTAGAAATTTTGTCTAAGCCTCAAGGCAACTTCCCAAAACAAAAAATTCAATCTCTCATTTTATTTTCCCATTTATTTAGAATTATCCCGGAAGAGAATGATGGCTATAGAAAGGCAACACAAAAATAAGGCGAGTTGGTCACAATGCTAACTTCTTAGGTCAGTTGCATTTATGCTTCCTTCCTGACAAAAATGCAGGCCTCCTCTATTATGCATAATTCTCAAGGGCAAGCTTGGGTATACTTTGACAGATTTGCTACTCGCCTCTTCACTTGCCTCTTCATGCCTTACACTATTGAAACATCAATCAAAGGCATCTCACCACCCTAAATTCTGTATAACCACAACTAATATAAGCTTAGTAAAAGAGAAATACCAGAAGCAAAACCCATCCAAAATTTAATAAACAAAAAAGAAGGGAAAGAAAATTCTGCATTACGAGCTGAAGAAGAACCAATAGAGCAATATATTAACAAAAGCACTTTTAATGATTTATGGCGTACCCTACTCATGTAGTTGTTAAAAGAAAGGAAGATAAGGCTTATTCAAGTTAAGTCTTATAGATAATAGAAAACCCAAAAGTTGGTTTAATTTCCTGCTTCACAAAACATTTCTGGACTTGGCGCATGAACTAGCTAAACAAACTGGAATAATAACAAATAAACCTAAAGTTGGGTTCAACATAAGCAAGTCATGCTAGCTTGAAGAACTCAACAGCTAGGTAAATGCAAAAGGGGGAAAAAGGAAAATAAAGGACACAAAGCGACCTGAGAGAAGCTGATGCAGCAGCTTGAAAGAACTACCGATTATATACCCTTGCAAATAAGAATAATACCATCTGATCAACTTTTCAAACTGTTGGTGCTGCACGAGCCCCACCTAAAACAATAAGCAGAATAAAGATGAGAGATCAAATCCACAAAAAACTAACGAGGCAGCTGTTTTATCTCAATGTGATTATGGCGTGCAAGTCTTTCTATAGCATGCCCGGCTTTTAGTTTCTACTGTTTCAGAGGTTTGTGCTTTTCAGTGAGTGTCCCTACCTTTTAATGATATGAGAAAAGACTAAACTAAGACAACCTTTGAAAATGTGAGGAATACTACAGCAAGTTTAACACTCCTACATGGATGCCACAAACATCAAATTTTCATCCAAGCACTTTCACAACATTTAACTTCATATAAACTCAGAGAAGCAAAAGATTCTGTAAATTAGTGAAATTTCTAATTCACAAGTCATAGCTGCCAGCTATCCAGGATCCAATCACCATCACAAATTAAAACGAGACAAGTGACAAACTAATAGATCATAAAAGCAGATAAAAAATTTTAGGCAAATCTCATAATAGAGCACTCAATTAAATAAGTAAACTATCCCACATCCATTCTGTAGAGAAGCTAAAAAGTAAAAGGGCAGTTTAAGCTTCACCTTTCCTCTTATTTGTGGCAGAAGAATTGACCTTGGTTGCTACATCCCCAGCTCCACAACCAGAAAGCTTCTTGACCCCTGAACTCTGATTTGCCACACATTGCAAGTTCTCAAACTCACAACCATTAAAGCCTTGCCCATTCAATACCAAGCCTTCTCCACTTTCATTATCCACTCCTGGGTGAAGGCAATAAACTTGATCATCACATTGCATATTACATGGATTCATTACGTATGCACCAGGTAAATGTGGATTAGGCGAATTCATGTTATTGACTGCTTTCCGATAAGGAAAAGATCCAATCTCCCCTTCAATCCTCCCCCGAATATCCACAAGCAAGCATTTAAGCCTCGCAATCTCTGCCTCCAACGCAGCCTGACCCCTCAACTTCTTCAATAACTGCTGATTCACAGCCTGCAATCTCACAACCTCATCCTCTAAAGATGCAGTACGTGCCTTTTTCTTCTCCCTATATTTTCTAACAGCTTCACGGTTACCCAAGGGGGCGTTTCTTTGTTTTTGTTTCAGTAGACTCTGCAGTGTCATCGGTGGGCGCCTTATCCTCAGATGGGGTTGACACAAGTTTTGTATGCACATGAAAACAAGAATGTGTATGCGAGGAATCAGGTCCTGGTGGGTTGCAAGTATGTGTATGAGTGCAAGCATGAGTATCCTTAAAAATTTCATCAAAGAAATTGTCCATTGAGCAGCTTGGCAAATCACCCATGTTTGCACTCAGAAACAGTTCTTGGTTCGAAAAATCAACCTCGCTGTCGTCCATCAAAGTCTAAAGCCACAAATCCAGTTTTCTGACTTGGAGTTGACTATGATTATAATCGGAGCCCCAACAGAGGTAAATTTGCTATTTTGAAATTGATCCAGACAGTAATTTTAGTTCAATTCTCCTGAACCATGGATCTTACAAACAACCTGAATGTGAATGCAGAAACCTTAATGAGCAACTAAGCAAGGTTTTAAGCAAGTAAAACAATAAATCAATCAAAACCCCAATATCAAACTACAAAAGAAAACACGATCAATCCAAGAAATTCAGTGACAACCCAGATGCGATTTCAATTCAGTCAAACCAACAAAAAGGAAAAGGCTTACTTTAAAAATCCTAATGTGTACGGAAAGCCGAAAGCTTGAAGCTGAGAGAACCATTCGATGCAATGAAAAGTCAAGTCTGGTCTGAGACTGAAACCCTAGAGAAAAATAGCCTGCTTTAGCCAAGTGGTGAAATTATATTTATTTATAAATGGAGATATATTATTACTTAAAAAAACCCTACAAGAAGCAACAGAAAACAACAATGGACTTACCAGAACACAGACGGAGAGAGTGAGATTCCACAAGATATTTCGCAAGCTGAAAAGTTTAAATTTATAGGTATTGGAGGTGCTTGTCTGCAAATTAAACAAATATTGTCGGGAAATTATTAGTTGCATCCGATACTACCGTTCATTGTTTTGCGCCCACTTTTGATGCCGTCCACAATATAAAAATGAAATTTAATGAAATCATGATGACCATTGAAATTAAATACTGAAATCGAGTACAATTTTCCTCCTCCTAATGTTTTCTAAGCCACACAAAGAATTTGATCACTTGGGTCAAGAAAATGTTGTGGTTGGTCCACCAAAAAAAGCACACGTGTCACTTAATCAATGATTACATACAAGACTAAGATTAAGTAATTAATTTAATTGATTAATTAATTAAGATTTGACTTAAATTTAATTAATAAAAATTTCCCCCACGCGTGACTCGGTTTCTTTGGACTGTGTAAAACCAAAACACCCAACTAAACATTTGCTCTCCTTGCGAAGGAGACAATTTAGCTGCACCTTTCAACAGGACTACTGTCACGGGCTTGATCAAGAGCATGCACTCAGGGTAGGATGACACCTTGTCCTAGCCAACGGGAGAGGTTTTACGGGTTATAAATGCAACACACACAAGGCGACGTGGATGGAAAATAGGAGCAAGCACAACAAAGATAAGTTGGGCTTTGTAGGCAACAAACAAAGGTTAATGTAGCCTAGAGGCATGCAACACATAGAGAGGCAGTGCACGGTGCATGGGGTGCTAGGCATTAGTGAATAGTACTGGTAGACATGTAAGACAAAATGAGAGAGTTCTCTCGCGTATCTATATTTTGGAGACATATTTTCTTGATCAAAGTAGAGTTTAATCCCAGCGGACACCACTTGTAAATTTTGAGATAGGCCATTAGAATAAGTGGATCACGCCAAGAGTTTGAGTATGACCCTACTAATTGGATCCCAACTCTTTAAACATGGTAGTAATGTGATGTGCCATGTGTGGTGGGTTGTGTGTTTGCTCTTTTGTGCACCATATCTTACACTATACAAGCTAATGAGCGGAAAATTTGAATTTGTTGGTTAAGGAGAGCCTCAATGCATTACAAGGAGCCGCTTTAAACAAAAATTCTGTAATAACTACCTTGTTACGACAACTTCACGCTGATTATTAACACTCTAATCACTAATCTTATCGTCACTATTCTTACAGTGTGAATGATAATTTATATAAAATTTGAAAATAAATTTACTTTCGATAAATAATAGGCAATTATAAATTATTTGACTTTACGTAGAGTGTTACAATTTATAATTTAATTTAAAATAAGAAAAAAATCTTTAAAATTAACTCAATTATATAATTATAATTTTTTTTTATGAATTTATCAAGATTTTTTTAAAAAATTAATTTTTTTTGATAATATTTTAAATAAATTTTTAAGTTTAGTTTTATTTTATCGAAAGAAAGATATTTAAGATAATTTTAAAATATTTTTATTTAAAATAATTTTTTTATCACAAATAATTACTATTTTTTAATTTATATTTTTCCACGCAACAAAAACTCTTCAACAAGTTGTTAACTGTGTCGTATAAATATTTGACTGTTTTCATCTCTTTAGAAGGGAACTCTCACTGTGTTGCACAAACTTTACGTTTGATAAACATGTCTGTCTTCAATGTCATTTAATACCCAAGTGTCCGAAACTCCCCGACAGAGTGTCAGGAAATCTGTCGAACCCAATAAATATAAAAACAGAACAGGGGTGATTTCTCGTTGATATTTTGCAGTAAATCTATAGTTTTAAAGATTTTTTTTGTGGGTTTGTGCTGGTTTTGTTCGGCATTTTGTGTTCTTGTCTGGTTATGAGAAAAAAAAGAAGATTGTGTTGAACAGCAATGACAAGGTGCTTGCCGTTTCCTACGCCGCGGGTCGTGCTTAATGGTGCGAGCGGCGGGGCTCTTTTGGAGCTGATTAAGGTTGGTCTGGAGTTGGTTTCATTTTTTGATGGCTTTTTTTGTGTTTCTGGGAGAAAACGTGAAGTTCATTGTTGTTTTTCTTCCTCAAAATTTGATTCAACTCATTAGAACTTCATATTCCAATGATTTCTGAACTGGCTGTGGTTGCAATTCGGTATTAAGTATGAACAGAGTTCATAACAGCATTGCTGCCTGAAATTGAATGATGAGCGCACAGACAACTAATTTCACCGCTTGCCAAGTTTTCCCTTGATGCTTCACAGAAGCCAAGTAGTTCGTTTTGGGTTGCTAGGGAGACCTCAATTTATGTTGAACTAATTCGAATGGTGGAAAGTTCTAGTACTTTTTGATCGATGGTGTTACTTTTAAATGTTTGGAACGGCCGGCCCATATTTGATAGCCTGTATGACTCTTCTGACAATACCGAGAACATCAAAGGGAAAGAACATTGCTAGTCTATCAATGACGGCCACAAGAGTGGTATCTTTAGTTTTTCACCTCCCTCAAATGTTTGCATCCTTGCATCATTGTTGGTTTTGTGATCTTCCCACAGATATTAATTTGCCTATATAGGAAGCATAATTTCGGTTGATTTGCAGTCACAAGAGCATAAGGAACCACGAGTTCTATCTAACACACCAGTTCGACCTCACAAACAGTTATGGCATTCTTCCTTGCAAAGAACTGAGGTCATTCCTGATGAGAAGGCTGAAACAGTTTCAACTTCAACTTCCTTCTTCTTTGAAAGTTGCTTGCAACATGTGCAATCACAATACAGAGAACTAATTCTCACAATTGGGTTCCTCCTTCCATTCAGACGGAGCACTCGGAGTTTGTAGATCAGGACTGGATCTTTGAGAGGAAGCTTCTAACTAGAAATACAACTGAAATATCCACTGTGTGTCACAATGATTTGCGTAGTGGAAGATGTTCTCTATACCCAGGTGCTCAATATTTGCATCCAGCTAATATCTATGCTCTTCCATGTACGGTATTATTCTAATTGAACAAGAAAACTTGACCTAATTGGTATATGGGTTTGTGTTCTTCCTATAAGTCTTGCCTGAGAACAGGCATATATTCCTGCATTTTTGTTCTCTGGTATATTTATTTGCTGTAGAATCTGTAATGCTGTCATGATATTGTTACATATTCATGTGTATGAATGGTAGTTTTCCTTAACCATCCAGTCTTTACTTCTCACATGAAGTCTTGAATAGATCATACTTCATTTCTGTATGGAAATATGTTACACACATTTGCAGCAATATCCTTCAGAATGCAAACATCTCAAGCCCGATAATCCTGGATTCTTCATCTTTGTGAGGATTTGCTACATAAATGACCTTCTGTCAAGGTTAAGGTTTATTTTCTATCACAGTTCACTTTTATTTGAAATTTCTACACAACCTACATTTATAAACCACCTCAAACAGTGGGTGCATTTTTTTTTCTCTCTACTGTTCAGAAACTACAGACAAATATGTCTCACACATGGCGTTTCGCGGCGTATTTGGTTTTAAAAGAAAGTGAAAAAGTGTTCGGACGAGCGGATGAAAAGCTAATTGAAGCTTGATGATCTGCCCCATCTTCCTTTCAAGTATTCCTCCATGGAAACATGGTTGCTTTGCTCCACACTACTTAACGATGTGGAGTCATCATCAACATCAAACAATGCTAGACTCAGATGTGACTCTGCACTTGAACGGGGATAAACCTCATCATCATTACCATCCTGGTTATCCAATTCCTCAATTCCTTTGTCTGGAAAATCCACCAACTTTTCAAAATCTTTATCCCCTCTCAGGAGTTTCAGTACCTGGAGAAATGAAGATGACTAGAAAAGTTTCTCTTATACTAACTGAAACATTTTTCCAAGATGAAATCTTTGAGAGTTTTTACCTCTCTCATTTTTGGGCGAAGCCGAGCTGCCCTTGTAATGCAGAGGTTAGCTGCAAGAACCATTCTCTGCATTTGAACCTCATCAAATTTTCCATCCAAATTAGGATCCAGTAGGCCTTTCACATCCCCAGTCTCTAATTTCGGCTTTGCCTGAATCCAAAAAGCTCTAACTGTTATTCCTGCACATTAGTATTTACCTGTAAAAACTGAAGATTTTTATGTTTTGGAGATGATTCTTACCCACATAACCAAGCTCTCTTGGCCTTTGGGAGTTTCATAGCCAATGGGTTTTCTTCCTGATAGTAGTTCAAGCAGAACTACACCAAAAGCATAAACATCAATCTTGTCACTAACATTACCATACATAAAATATTCAGGAGCAAGATATCCAAACGTTCCAACAACTTCGCCTTCAGTCAGAAAAGATGAAGTTGTCGGTCCCCATATTGCAAGGCCAAAATCAGATAGCTGTCACATTGAAACAACAATAAGCAAATTTGTAGCAGATTCCAAAATATACCTACATTGATCTGCAATGGTTTGGTAGTAGAAATACCTGTGGTTCAAACCTGTCTGACAGAAGAATGTTCGAGGACTTAACATCTCGATGAATTACAGGCCTTGAACATTCATTGTGTAGGTAAAATAAAGCTTCAGCAATTCCAACAGATACATTAAATCTCACTTGCCATGACAATGCACGTTTATCTTTGTTCTTACCTGTATATTAACCCAGGTTAGCAAGGTTTATGACAATTTATCAGGAGAAAAAAGAACATGGATCTGTTGAAGCCTTTACCATGTAGGTATTCTTCTAAGCTTCCTTTAGACAAGTAATGGTAAACAGAAATAAGATCATCATCTTCAATGCAGATCCCAAGCAGAGGCGTTATGTGTTTGTGCGCCAAGGATGAAATAATATCAACTTCATGGGCAAAATCCTTCCATGCTTCTCTTGATGACTGCATAATTTTTACCGCTACTTGCTTACCATCAGGCAGACCTCCCTTGTACACGTGGTTACATCCTCCGTTTCCAATCAGGTTTTCTGTGGTGAGAAAAGCAGAAATTCAGAAAAAACAATGTGTATAAAGAGTCGATGAGGTAAAACATGCAGGGGAAAATCATGTTGAGGTTCATATTTAGAGGTAAAAACCTGAGGAGAACTGAGATGTAGCTGTTTTCAGAGCCTCATAACTGAACCGTTTCAAACCTGATGATCTTGCTTTCAACAGAATCTCTAATCCCTTTCGTAGTTCATCTAATGAACTTCTCCCAATACTCTCGTCCACAACGTTACTCATCTCTCTTTCGGATGGCTTTTCTTCAATAGTTGAACATCGAGGACTTTGTTGCAGGGAACGATTTGGCAAGCTCATGACCCATTGTACCACGGACAACTTCCGTGTATTTATGGCTTCTGGTGTTGCTGAACTAGCTCTGCGTTGCAGCGGCCAACCAGGCCTATGCTCCAAAATATCTCCCGCTAAAAGAGAAGTTGATATCGATGAACATTCATTGACAAGAGTAATACTTCCGTCCTTAGGTTCTGCATCACTGCCTCTTGAACTAGATTTCTCAGTCTCAGCCTCAGAATCACCAAATTCAGATTGGCTTTCTTTAGAACTATGAGTTTCAATTGGACCAAGACTTGGCCTTGGATCTCCTTTAATCCCTGCCATAATACAAGCAAATTATTTACCATTTTTTGGTATCTAGTTTCATGGTTTTCACCAGGGGACTGATTTTTCAAACATTCAAACCTGGTAGTTGATTGCTGTTGCAACTTCTGAAGACAATTCTCCCATTGTTGATAGCCAAAACACCAGTTGTTGGAGGTAATCGCATGGAGCAATATCTTGCGGTGGAGGATCTACCTCTGAAAGTGAAATCTGTTTAGAGCAATCAGGAAAAAGGATCGTACAAAATCAAACTTCTGCAAAACTTGACTTTTCTATCAGTTCCTACCCAAGAGAACTTTGCTTGGTTATCCCCACAACTATGGCGACAGCAGCATAGTACTTTGCCTCTCTAACCAAGATTCTGCGGACCGAATTTCCTGCCAAGATCTGACCTGTGAGACCTACCTGAAAACTTAAAATATGACATAATCAAGTTAACCATGATTTTCAATAAGATTATCAAAAGAGTTTAATCACAAACCTTATTTACAGAACACAGGCCTCCATAGACTTCTAAATAATCATCCAACAGCGACTTGTCTTTTGAAGCATCATCTGTACATTCCCAATAAAGAAATGGGAATTTGAATCAAGAAGTGATCTCAAGCAAGTTAAAATAAAAATTTCTGAAAGTATTGATGGAAAAGGTCTACCGGAATTTCGACAAACATGTATAGCAATAACGCAATCTCCAGGCTCAGCAACTTTCACCAGAGCCCAGCTGAGAAGATCTCTGCTATGGCTATCGATTCGAATCCCAACCAACACATTCTTATTCTTCTTCTTCTTGTCAACTGTCTTAATCTCGTCTTCCATTGACTTTTTTTCTTGATCTCTTCTGTCAAATCACTTCCGCAAATTCAATGCCTTTATCAGTTCTATTCTTCCCTCAATTTGCAGACGATCTGCAAAAACACATCCTCTTTAAGAACTTTCCAAGTTCCTGCAATGATCATCCCAATCACTGCAATCAAAAATCTAACATGACTTTAAATTCCACTTTCTCTAATAAGAAACCTACAACCCCACCCCTAAAAGCCGCCACTTGTAAATCTAAATGCATGATACCCACCAAGAGATTCTCTTATAAGAACACAAATTCAATGTCACTTCAAAAACCTCACAACAATTCACATGAATCTTGCGTCATAGAATAAAAAATTATATATTAAATCAAGAATAGCCAAATAAGAGAGGACAAGGGAAAACGTACCTAAATTCTGTGCGCATTCTTCCTCTAGGCCTAGCATGTTTTTAAAATGAAATTGCCCCCAAATATCATCCCATTACCTACTGCATTTAATATTCAAGAGCCCAGAAATTATATTAAAACTTGCAGAGATGGGTGCTTTGCTGACGAGAAAGATTAGATGAGCAAATGGAATCATTTGATAAAGAATTCAGAAGATATTAAAAGGCCGGTGCGTGGAATCCACGAGATGGAAGTGTCGGCAAGAGAGTCAATGTGGAGTAAGATCGGTTAGTTGATACCGTTAAAAATACCGGCAACTTTAGCCGGAAACCTGTGACTTCAGGTACCGAAAAATGGACAGTGTTAACATTTTATTACCAGATTCAAACACATGTTTATATGTTTTCCTAATATATCCTTTGAATTTCGAGGGTTGCATGGAACACGCCATGCAATACGAATGCAGAAGCCATCTATTAAGGACAAAGCGATGACGTTTTGATTTTGTCCATGCCCATCACATTATATATTATTAAATGTTTTACCTTTAAACTGCATGTTGTCTGCTTCAATGAATTAAGATACTGGAGTCAATGGCATGGCCTAGGGTTTGTAATACTTGACGATGACTCCATAGAATAACATCAGAGACCTGTCAATTTGAACCATTGACTGTTATCAGTTGACTTTTGTTGTTAGACTAGTGGTTCCAAATAATAATTATATTAGTATAATTTATATAATAAAATTATTTAATTAATAAAATAAAATAAATATTTATTAATAATAAATAAATAATATTTAAAAAAATTATAAAATTTTCTATCGTATTAATTAAATAATAATTTTTTTTTAAAAAAAAACCCCAATTCATAAGGGGACAAGTGTTAGGTTTTTCATTTATTAACCCATTTTATTGTATTATTATTATTATGATATATCAACTACTGTGATTGGGTGGGTGAGCAACATTAACTAAAAAAGTATTAAGACTGATGACTCTTGCCAAGAAACTAATGGAAGGAAAATTTGATGGGGGTGTTTGGATTATTGTGTTGAGGGTTTAGGCAGGGTAAGGGCTAGTATTTTCTTTCAGTTTCTTGGAAAAGAAAAACAAAAAGGATCCCAGTGGCTATATTTGTTTAATGTAGGTTTGGTTCATCAGATCATGATCTTCCTCCATCTTAATTGTAAATTATTCTTTATTAATTATATTATTGCTCAATATCTAATTAAATTAAAAATAAAAAAAAATTATATCTCTCAATTATAAATATCATTTTATTTTAATTTAACGAAATTATTATTTAATTAATAAAATAAGATAAATTTATTCGTTAACAATGAATAAAAAAATTAAAAAATATTTTATGAATTTTTTTTACTATATAAAAATATTTTTTTAAAATAAATTCTTTTAATTTTTTTAATTAATTATAAATAAATAATTTAATTAAGATAATAAAACTAATATAATAAAATCGTTCCATTATACCAATTATGCTAACGTGGTAAAATTCAAGTAAAATTTTTCACTTTGTACAAAGTGATTAGAATACAAATAAAAGATGAAACATCAAAACTTGGCAAGTAGAAAGCAATATTACACTTGATATTATCTCAATTTTTAACGTCTCTTTGATTCACTTCACTATTTTGATTTAAATATAATGATATTTATTATCTAATTCCAGTGTGCCTGAATGTGATATTTTCAAAAGTTTTAGCAATTCTTTGTCTGATTGAATTTGATAGATCAATCTCAAGTTCCAGGCCACGATTTTGGTTCATGGTAACTGCAGACCAGACTGGAAACACATGTCAGGACTTTACATTCAGAAAGCAGATCCTTTTATTATGAAAAGACTCTCAAGTTACACTTACAATACGAGTCACAACCCATTGTAGGTATATAGTATTTCATGAATGTCTAGAACGGTAAACTTAAGCCACAAATCTATATCTGGGCAAGGAAGTAGGAATCTTTGATGATGGAAAGATTTCAGAGAGGATGAATTGTTCTTGCCATCAGGATTTATCCCATGGCATATTTTTGGGTCCAGCTCCGGGCTGTCGACTCGTACTTGACTTTGTCAGTCTTGCACATGTGAGCAATCTCGGGAACAAGAGGATCATCAGGATTTGGGTCTGTTAGCAATGAACATATGGAGAGCAAAACCTGGAAAAATCAGTCTAATATATATCAGATTCCGTAAAGTTTAGTTTAAAAGTAAGAAGAATAGAAAGGGCGAAAAAAATGGAGTTTAAAGATATTTTCTTTATTTATTAGACTCATTTATTTTGTTGAAGATTAACCACCTTGGATATGGTGAGTGCGGGACTCCATTGTTCCTTGAGTATGTCTAAGCAAATATTCCCATTGCTGTTAATATTTGGATGGAAAACCTTTGTTCTGAAAGCAACCTACAAGCATCCATTCTTAGAAAGAGCTCAGGACAAAAACAGAAACAAAGACAGACTTCACTTCCTGATACCTTGGGAGGTTTGAAAGGATAATCAGCTGGGAAATGGATGTTAACAAGGAAAACACCTCCTGCATATGGACTATCATTTGGACCAATTATGGTTGCTTGCCAGTGAAACATATCTTCAGCAGCAGGACCTGAAAAGGAAGCATTTTTAGCAAGAACTAAGCTGCTGTTTTGAGTAAAATCTGAGTTTGAATTGGTTTAGTTTCCTTACCTGCACTGCATGAAGTTGGTGGGTCTCTTTGCAAGTCCTTGAGTTCCTTCAGAATTCTCTTTGATGCCATTAAAGCAAAATGACAGAATTGAGGTGACTATAGACTCTGAAGTGTGGGAATTCAAGTGGAAGCTTGGAAATATTGAAGGAAACTAATCTGTGTTTTACACTGCAATAGCTTATGTGGAGGTGTATTTAATGGTGAAAAATTGCAGGTGTTGGAGAAGAGAGAGAAATGCAAATGTCAAGGTCCACCGATTCTTTTCTGGGCTAATCAAAGTGCGCACAGCATAAATTCCAGGATACAGAAAAAGTAAGAAGTTGGGAATCATATGATTAAAAGCCTGAAAAATGCGTGCCCATTGCTGTTTTCTTTTTCATAGTCAACCATTCACTTCAGACATAAATAAAAAGAAAGAAGATAAGAAAAACGTAATCTTGCTTTCAAGCAATGGGCTCAAGCCAATGAACACAACCCACACTCCAAAAAGAAAAATATTCGAGCTTAGCAGAATGTGGTTGGGGGGTGTTTGGAACAGTTGATTTGGTTCAGAATCTTGGAAAGCTGGAAACCAGTGGATGTAAAGCTCACCACACAAATTGGTTACAAATCCTCCAAAAGGAAAGTGAAAGCAATATTCTGCCAACCAGAAATGTTCTGTAGACCCATAGTATCCTTTCCTTGTTTTATTAAACATTCACTAGAAACAATCTGCATCTTCAACGCTAATCATTGTGAAGCATGATCCATGAGGAACCACTTCAGTATTTCTCATATATTTCCTCATTCTGGTTGGTACTTCACGCATAACTTGATCTAGAGAAAAAGAATAGAGTTGTGCATGTTAACAGACAAGATGTAAATCATTATAGAAATTGAAACACAACCCAAAAGGTGAGAAAAACGTAATTCAATGCTTCTACATGGACATCTAGTTCAATATGATTAACTATGATATTTTCTTATTTTTCTTATGGCAGGATGGCCAATCAACTTGTTTCAAAGGTTGAACAAGTCTTATGTTCACTGCTGAATGAATGTCAGTAAGAATAATCTTCTGAAATTCTGTAAAAACTGATGACTAAATCAAGAGCTCTAGACTACAGCTTCTTCTATTGATCAGTTGAACTTGCACTTCACTGCACAATTGATTATTATGAGACAATCATAATTTATATCTCCAATCCTGAGGAGAATCTGCTGGAATCCTCAATATCTTATCTCGTGTAGCTGTGGTTTAGACCATCAAACATAAATCTTGATTGTTCTAAGATTTTACTTCCATAAATTAGAAGTTTATCATTGCTGCAACAAGATGGCAAGAATAAAATACAGAATACTCAAATTTCTTCATCTGAACTAACAATGTCTAACTCAATCATCTTTCCGGTTCCCATTTTAGTTTTGTCAGCCAATTCTTGGCCCTGCTCCGTTTTCCTTCTTTTGGTATCTGGTTGTCGGTTTATAACCACAGATGGATTCAGTTTCATAGTAGAAGCTTTCCTGACATTTGATGGATAAATTGTCAATAACACAACAATATCCACAACTGATTGATATACAACATCTGCCTAATGGTTAATCAAATACATGATTTACCTCTTCTCTAAGTTACTAATTTGTCGGCCTGGTGTCATGGTTTCTTTATTTATAGTTTTTGGATCCATTTTCTCTGCAATAACAAAGTAATATGTGTCATGACATTGCTTTAGTTTCATCTAGCATATCCAGAAAATTTTCCTATCTTATACCTGCCATGTGTGTAAGAAATCTTATTCCTTGTGAGTTTGTACTTTGTTGTCACTTTACCTGCATTACTGACCATTCAAGTACATTAATTAAACTTTTTGGCAGTAAGAAGAGAACACAGTACATGTATATGCATATGATGGATGTTTATCCTATCTACGACAGACCTTAAAGCCTTTTTGAGCGCTTCCACTGACAGTACCTTCGCTGGCTGCTTCAGCTTTTTAAAGTTTGTTCTGTCAGTTAAAGGGTCAACCAAGAAAATGCCTTCTGTCTTAAGAGGATTCCTGAAAGCTGTTCTCAAGTTCCTGCAGAAAAATATGATTAGTTGTAAGCCATTTATAAAAAATAAAGAAGAAAAATGAAGCTAACAAAGATACTGCTTATACTAAAACAGCAAAAAGATTCAAAGGATGCCAATTATTTAGAACATACCCTCCCTTTAATTCAGTTCGCGTTGTGAAAAATCCATCTGATGCTTTCTGCTTGAAAAGTAAAGAAATTAGTGATTAGCAAGTTTGCTTTCTCCTCAAAAAGTATGATATTAGTGATTAGCATGTTTAATCAAACAAGATAGAGGACTTGGACAATTATGCTTACCGATTTATGATAACTGCAATATATCCCTTGGCGCCTGAAACAACACGGTGGTTCAAAATTTTAAATATCAAAAATCACTAGTAAGAGAGTTACTATGAAAAAACTGAATGCATAATTCTATCAATGATGTTGATTATGAAGATTCCACTCAGCTGTTAATGGATAGATGATTGACAATCTAGCACTTTAACTGAGATTCTAGATTACAAATAAAACCAAAGAATGCTGTGATATAATCTTATAACAAATAGGCAAAGAAATGATAACTATTCACATGTACAAGGAATTAAAAGCATTGAGTTAAGTACTTGTTCCCTTCCTTCCTTTTAATTCATCACAAGACCGTTTGATGTACATTTCCAATCATGTACCATATACTATTTTAATTGACTCAAGGTTACCAGGCAAAGTGTGTAATTATGTCACAAGAGGGAGAACCTCACAGATAGTTCATAGAATTTAGATAATAGAACAAGAGAAAGTTTGCAAAAGAAAATGGACAAAACACCATTGAATTTAAAAGATTAGTCCCTTAAAATATTCACACAATGACCATCAACTGCAGTCAATCAACCAAAGCCAGCAAACATGTGATGAACTACTTGTCAATATTCAAAAGCAAATGCAGGAAATCCTTGCAAATCTTTGAGCTTGAAAGATGCTCAAATATAACCCCAAAAACCTAAACATAAATGTGACATTGCATGTTGAAAAAATGGAAACCCAACAAAGAGGATCCACAAAGTTTAGAAAAATTAAGTCGATATACTAGTGAAAAATATAAAGAACTCTAGTCATATCAAAACAGTGGATACGAGCAATTTATGAGTAATGCCGTTTATAAAACAAGGTGAAGTAAGGACTTCCTGCAACATACTTATTTATGACAACGGTACAAGCCATTCCATCCTTTCTTTTTCCTTTGCAAACTCCATAGTCAACCGAAGTACCCATCTTTAGAATTTGATTTGCAGAGGTCACACTTAAAGAAAATCCTTGTCCCTGCAATAACAATCAAAAACTTGTAACATTTTGTTGAGAACTGACATCACCTTTTCAATACACAACTAGTTGTTACCGTTATGCCTTTGCGGACAGTGCAATTGAATAGTGCAAACACTGTTCCAGCCTGGTCTTTCCAGTTTTGTTGATAAGCATCACCAAACAAAAAGACAGAAGTATTATTTTCATCCAAACACCCAATTTTCCATATATAATAGTTCTTGCCTATAGAACTAGTCTTAGGATGGCCTTTCTCAGTCAACACTCCAACAGTTGCCCAACAACCTGAAAGAGTATCCCCCAGCAATAAATTCCTACAAGCAAAAAAAAATCGCTACAACATTGCATCACAAATCACATTAAATTCATTCAGTTAGCATTTAGGAAGTAATTTTTCATTCTACTAATGAAAGAGTCAAACAAAAAATATATATAGGCATCATCCAAACTTTCATTAACACCAATACATAAATACCTTATGCTGGATAACCGCACAAATCGGATCTCTGAGAAACGTTCACTCAGCTCAGAGGGGGTGACCACTTGGTTCCTGAAGATAAAAGTTAAATATCACAAAATTTTCTGCTTCTTTTGTCTCTCGATTGACCAAGATAAGCATCAAACTACATGCCAAGAGGATTCTATAATTTTTTTAAAATAAATTTTTGAGTTAAGAGTTCAGTTCAATTTACCTTATACGCAACCCAGAAAACTTCTCAACCTCAGGATCATTTGAGTTCTTTGATATTTTTGGTTTTTTAGTTTTTTCAACTGGTTTTGGCTCATAATCAAGACAGTCTTGAACAACATTTCTAAAAGCAGACATGTCCACCTGCCCTCTTTGCCTTGGAGATCCATCATCAGATACATAACCTACAAAATCACTATAAACTAAGGCATACCCACATAAAATTTATAACAAACAATTGCGAACATGAACAATTTCTTAAGAAATTTAAAGATGAACAAATAAACTACCAATAGCAATATAACATCCTAGAACCCTAGAATGATTCTAATGGAATCAAAGACACGATAATGCAAGATACCCAGCGATAGCTATGGAACACAAATTTCATATACCGTAAAGTAGAGGAAACAAAGAACTTAACAGATCAAGTTCGAGAGAAACAAAGAGAAAAACAAAAACCGTACAAGGAAATCCATACACATAACAACACCGCACATTCAATCGTAGACCTCAAAACTAGACGAAAATAAGAGACACCCAGATCGATTTTAGGAGTAATAAAATGAAACTAATCCATATTCCGGTAAAGGTAATGAAACCTAAGTCTAAATTTGTGTGCCGATGACCAATAAGAACATTACAACAAACAAAAATGCATAGTATTATGTACCTGGTGAAGCAGAGCGGAGATTTGTAGGGGAACCAGGAGGGGTTTCTAAAACCCTGTCTTGCAGAGATAGGAGAAGGTCAAGATCTTCTCGATGGCTCGACATTTTTCCCCGATTTCGAGAAGAAATTCTCCCCCGAGGATTTTTGGTGTTTGATTTGTTACTAAAAGAGAAAAGGCAAAAAAGATTGGATTTTGTTTTGGCGGGAGAGTTTTTTTTTGGCGGGAATAATTAAACCGAACGGCTCTTAAACTAATTTTTTCATGGAACACTATACGTCACCGTTTTGCTTTTATCTTGTCTTTTTGTAGATAAGACTGTTTGCCTGTGGAAATAAATTGGACAATTTAATCGAATAATAAAAAATTAAAATTCCGTTAATTTGCCCCCCACTTTCGAAATCTTATTACACACGTAAGCAAGCAAACGAACCGATTCTTATGCACATCCGGTCCTTATTCAGACCTCCAACTCATGCTGTCTCCATTATTAGCATCAATATGGGGAAAAAATTTAATGGAAACAGAAAGAAAAAGAGGAAATTTTCCATGAATTAGGCTCCGAAGTTTCATCCAAGGCCTTATATTTATCTTACAGTTCTCCTGAACTACTGAATTGCCAAAAAAGCTAGTGGTTTTCAGCTTCTGAGAGCCTCCATATAGAATCAGGAGGTTTCATTTTTTACTCGGGGGTAATTCACATACAAACCTCGATTTGAGACAGAACCCATTTGGGGTTCTGGTTGGAGAGTTGTGCTTAACAATGTGGACGAGCCGGCTTCTTTTATTAACCCTCCTTAGCCTTCTGGTTTCATCTGCAATTGGTGAAGAAAACAAGACAGTGAATATAACTTATGATGGGAGGTCTTTGATCGTCAACGGCAGTAGGGAGTTGCTTTTCTCTGGCTCCATTCATTACCCTCGTAGCACACCTGATGTAAGACTTGGCTTATGGCGCTTTGTGAGATTTTAATGATTTGTGGGATTTAGAACTAATGTTTTGCTGAAAATTGTGGCTCAGATGTGGCCGGATATTCTCAGGAAGGCGAAACGTGGAGGCTTGAATGTGATTCAGACCTATGTTTTCTGGAACGTTCATGAACCAGTGCAAGGCCAGGTTTGATACGACTTTTCAGAGAAAATTTAAGTCTTTCCGTCTGGTGTTGGCGTGGGATTGATGGCTCTGTTTGAATTTGCAGTACAATTTTGAAGGGAAAAATGATTTAGTCAGATTCATCAAGTTGATTGGGGAAAATAGTTTGTATGCAACTCTCCGGGTCGGTCCTTTCATTCAAGCTGAATGGAATCATGGGTATGATTCAATTTCTCAGTATGCTTTCTCCCATTGATTTGCATCTTATGCATCCTATTTTGGTTTTCCCATTGATTTACACCTAATGTATCCTAATTTGGTTATGACTTTGAACCTCAGAGGATTGCCTTATTGGCTAAGGGAGGTCCCCAATATCACTTTCCGTTCTGATAACGAACCATTCAAGGTAAAACCTTTGAACTACTATGATTCAAGAGCAATGTGGAAATCCAACTGTGTGACTACGAATTTTCGCATTTGCAGTTTCATATGAAAAACTATGTTACGATGATCATCGAAAAGATGAGAACAGAGAAGTTATTTGCTTCACAAGGAGGCCCCATCATCTTAGCGCAGGTTCAATTCATTTGTAGCTCTATAATGTTCCAATATTTAACATTTTTCATGCATTTTTGTAGATTGAATTCTGATAATGAAATTCATTGTTAACCATTACAGATTGAAAACGAGTACAATACTGTCCAGCTTGCATACAAAGAAAAGGGCGATAGTTATGTGCAATGGGCGGGAAATTTGGCTGTGGGGATGAAAACCGGTGTGCCATGGGTTATGTGCAAGCAGAAAGATGCTCCTGACCCAGTTGTAAGTATTGTGTGATAATTTTCCTGAATGAAAGATAATATTCAAATTGCAATTCTATAAATGACTGATAGCATATCATTCAACGGGCAGATCAATACTTGCAATGGAAGGCACTGCGGTGATACTTTCATTGGCCCCAATAGACCCAACAAGCCTTCTCTCTGGACTGAGAACTGGACTGCACAGTAAGTATTTGTCCTCGAGATTGTCAATGCGACAACTATGAGTACAAATTTTTCATGTGAATGACATGAATGATTACAGGTTTAGAGTATTTGGAGACCCACCTTCTCAAAGATCAGCAGAAGATATTGCATTCTCGACTGCCAGATTCTTCTCAAAGAACGGAACACTAACTAACTACTACATGGTAAAAAAAAGTAAACTCTTTAATGCTTTTCTTCGAATTCCTGGATACAAAATAGATGAATTTGGATGAAGATTTGAGGATTGGTTTGCAGTACCATGGTGGGACAAATTTTGGTAGAACAAGCGCTCATTTTGTAACTACTCGATATTATGATGAAGCACCTCTTGACGAATTTGGTTAGGATTTGAAAGCATGTTCAACCTTTGCTGGTTCAGAAAATTGTCAGGATTTTGCTAACATGCCTTGATTTTGTGTGTTGAAGGTTTGCCAAGGGAACCCAAATGGGGTCACCTCAGGGACTTGCACAGGGCTTTGAATTTGTGCAAGAAAGTTCTACTTTGGGGAACTCCTAGAGTCCAAATGTTGGGAAAGAATCTAGAGGTAAACAGACTTGAGCTATATTTGATACTGTTGTGCTTCTACTCCGAGAACAAAACTGTTAAAGTATTTAGTAAACACTTACATCTAGCAGAGACCAGTAGATTGTCAACACTTATATTTGATATCTACCGATTTCATCCTGTAACAGTTGTGAACACTTCAATCCAAACATATTTATTTGTAGATTGTCAAAAAGTTCTCTTCCAATTACATGAGAAAAGAGGCAATGAAAGAAATGAGATAGAAGCAGATAGTCAAGTAGTTTCAGTTCTTGTGCAGGCTAGAATCTATGAAGGACAAGGATCTTGTGCTGCTTTTTTGGCTAACAACCTTACCAATATGGCACAAACTGTTAACTTCAGGGGTTTGAATTATTACCTCCCCGCAAAGTCGATTAGCATCCTTCCTGATTGCAAGACTACAGTTTATAACACTCGAACAGTAAACTCCTAATCCCTTCCCTTGTGTGTTTCAGTTGATATCAAAAGAAGTGAGCTAACAGGAAATGTTTATTGTTGGAAAAAGATTGCATCACAACATAATTCAAGGAACTTCCTGAAATCAGCTGTTGCAAACAAAAAGATCTCCTGGGACTGGGAGATGTTCAGCGAAAGTATTCCAAACTTTGACCAACTTCCATTGAAGGAAAGATCTCCATTGGAGCTCTTTGGCCTGACAAAAGATACCACAGATTATGCTTGGTATACTACAGCGTAAGTAAAATCTAAATCACAAGATATACGAAATGCTGAGCCTGCTGAATTGCATCTTGTAGTGCCGAGATTCAAACAAATTGTTTTTCAATCGCAGCATAACTTTGGATGCCCGTGACTTGCCATGGAGAGATAATGCTTCCCCAGTTTTAACGATTGCAAGTCTTGGACATGCTTTAGTTGCTTTTGTAAATGGTGAATACGTGGGTAAGTACACGCAATGACGTAAACATATACTTCCGATCTAGTTTTTGAGCTCAGCAGATTGTGTTCCATGTATGTCTATCAAATTGTGGGTTGTGGAATTTAGGCTATGGACATGGAAGCCACATTGATAAGAGCTTTGTCTTCAGAAAGCCGATAACTTTGAAGCCTGGCAAAAACCATGTAGCAATCTTGGGAAACCTAGTTGGATTTCCTGTAAGGGCACCATAGCTTTTTTACTTTGTTGAGGTTTAACTGATGAAATTTAGAAGAGGAACAAATCGATGAGCTCTTCATTGCTATAGGATAGCGGAGCCTACATGGAGAAAAGATTTGCAGGTCCTCGTTCTGTGGAGATTCTTGGTTTGAACACTGGAACTATTGATATTACTAACAATCATTGGGGTCATCGGGTAATCCAAGAGTTTCAATTCGATAAATTCCCTTTAGTTGAACAGATTAAGATAGGACATTACAATAGGGTGAATGCTAACGCAAGTAATTGTGTCCGATTTGCAGGCAGGCTTGTATGGAGAAGCCATCAGAGTTTTCACTCCGGAAGGAATAAACAAGGTGAACTGGACAAAGCCCCAAGGCAAAAGACCGGGACTTACATGGTTCAAGGTAAGGCAGAAACTACCTATAACTTCAAAACTGTCAAAAAGGAACAACATTTTGGCAAGCAAGGATAGATTTGTAACTTGGAAATTCAGGGTTAGTCGTGGCTTCAATGCCACTGCACAGCAGCACCGAATAGAGCCTTAGACTAGGGATTTTGCTTCTGTAGTTGACAAGTGATTTTATTTTCATGTTTGCAGACAACCTTTGATGCTCCTGAAGGAAACCATCCTGTAGCCCTTCAGATGAACAAGATGGGAAAAGGAATGGTTTGGATCAATGGTCAAAACATTGGTCGCTACTGGATGTCATATTTATCTGCTCTTGGCCAGCCTACTCAATCTGAGTAAGCAATTACACATTATTGACACTGTCAATTATGCATAAACTGATTGAAATTTATATAGAGAAGTAAACGAAAGGTTTCTTTTTTGATAAATCAGATACCATATTCCAAGATCATACCTAAAGCCAAAAGACAATCTCATGGTCATATTGGAGGAAGAGGGAGGAGCAAGGCCTGAAGAGATAGAATTCGTGTTAGTCGATAGAGATACAATCTGTAGTTACATTACAGAGAATCATCCACCTCCTGTGCAATCATGGGAAGTGGTCGATGGATTTAGAACAACGGTTAATAATCCAAAAACATCAGCTGTTTTGACATGTCCAGACTACAAAGTGGTCACCAACGTGGAGTTTGCAAGCTATGGTGTATCAACAGGTATGTGTGGAGGATATCAGCTCGGAAATTGCACAGCTCCAGCTTCAAAAAAAATCGTTGAAAAGGTAAAACAAAAAATCCTCCTTCCAGAATCATAATTTTATCATGCAAAATCCTCTGAACTTCCTTCTCACAAGTTTCTTGTCTCTCTCTGTCTTCGATGAGCAGTTCTGTCTGGGGAAGAATACTTGTCAAATTCCATTTGACAAGGAGCTTTTCAGCAACAACTTTGATCCTTGTCCGAATGTGAAAAAGAGTTTGACTGTCCAACTTAAGTGCGGTTTCAAGTAATCAGGGCGAAGAGAACTTTAAAAGGGTGATTGCAAACATGGGTTTGAGAGAGAGAGAGAGAGAGATGTTGCAGCAGCAGCAGCAGCAGCAGCAGGAGCTTAAACATCCATGGCAGTTTTGAACATTTGTTTGACCCTGAAAACAATCTCTTGTACAGAACAAATGAATATGATTGTGAATCCCATGATTTGTAATCACCTTTCTTGGAGTCACTCCATTTATTTTTATATATTACAAAAACAATTTATTATATAATTCTTTCATTAGAGATGAAAAATTCTCCCCAAATTGATATTCTATTCATGGATTCTTGCCATTTTTCTTTTCCTTTGCCTTTTTTGTGAACACAGGAGATACCAAGCTCACACTTTGTTTGTAATTCTCGAAACTTTACCAAATTTCAAAATATTTTTACTGAATTAATCAATTAACACCACCGAAATGACTAATCAAGATTAGTTTGTAGTTAAATGTAACCCACCATTTCCGGCGCTCAACACATAATTTTTTACTTATTATATGTGATTATTATTCTATATCGTTCAATGCAACGGCCCTGCATGTTTTAGATTAAACGACTGATGATAACATATTTCAAAGTCCGATGCATACTCGTACCCGTAAATTTGGTCTGTTTGGGGTACCAATACATACGAAATTGAACAGTGTTACACTTATTTATTAATAACACCACCTTAGAGATCTATTTGCAATTTTAAACATTTAACACCAGGGTATAAAAAATTCGCTGTCCCAAAAAGCTTGCCAGACAATGCCCCGATAACATTTGAACTCCCCGCCTATTTCTTGTGTCCAAAGGTCACGTGCTACACACAACTCAACACCAACACCATCACTTACCCATATTATCCAATAATACGTATCATACAAATGTATACACAAACTCCCCTAGGGACAAATGACAGAAAGAATCATTACGAGAATGAAATTATCAAAAAACCAAAAAAAGATTATGCAATTGAAATTAGGCATAATAACATTTCACATCATTTATTCTTTCATTTCATCATTTTATGCCATGCACTGCAATATATTCTACCAGAGGCAATAACAACTTGTCAATTGCGGGGGGTTGGTGGTGGGAATTCTAAATTTCCTATTTATTTACAAGCCCTGGCAGCCAAAAAACACAGCTCAACAAGTTCCCCCCTCTTGACAGCTCTGTTGAGAGTGTAGCAGCCTGTGGTCTGACCTGGACCCACTCATCTTATTCTATCAATAAGGAGTAATCCACAGAAAATACGACTAAAAAGTGGATGGAAATGGAAAACCTCGCAAATCCCATCAGTCTTGTGACCAATGACAAAAAGAAAGGGAACTAACCCTGTCAATGGTGCCAACATTGATGAAGGGCAGAGAAAATGAGCGCCATTTTTTCACCAAAATATGATCCTACTTTCGCGGATGAATAATCCTCAGGCAAGAGAATTGACCTCGAGAGTCTTGCAAGATATGTATAATATACATTGGTCCTTCAGTTAGTTTCAATAAACTCATGACAAATCAAATGATCCCTGCCCCTCACTTATTGCATAAAGCAGCTTCCTGTACATAATTTCCTGTTCCACGAGGAGCAGTTACAATCAAAGAAAAATCTACTAGTAGCTGTATAACGACACTGGATATAATAGACATTTTGTTGACTTGCCAAATACAGTACCTTGGTAGAGTAAGGAGGAAGCTTCAGGTAATTAGCACAAGTCATAACACTTGGCAAGTCATCATCTGCTGATTCTGAAGCCCCAGCTCCGTTGGATGCTGTATTAGTGTTGGTGGAGGAATGCTGCAATGGATCACGCCCAAAAATGAGTGCTATATATATATATATATATGTGCGAATGTCAAAAAATGGGCGAGGCCAATGAAGGAGATTTTATCACTAGTTCAGCATTTTAAGAGAAAATATAACCCAAAACAAAAGGGATTTTGATAGAATTCATGTTGATAAACTGCTTAGTCTTGGAATGACAACAAATCTCCAACTACATCAGATACAGTTTCCGTGTCACACCTCTTGGACCCACATTTTAGGATATCAAAAGCATTTCTTTAAATTTGCATACTCAAAATGAAATACATACTTCAAAGTACTAATCAAAAAATTAAAATAAGCATGCCTGAAAAGAAAAAAGATCATCTTGCTACCTTTCTGACAATGGTGAGCTTTGGATTCAGCACAGCCAGCCCGCCCGGTGGAAGCCTAGGTGCACCAGTAACAAACTGGCAGAATGCCCGCTGCTGATCTGGTGTGAATTCTCCCATAATCTCAAGCAACTGAAGAAATCAAAAATAAAACACCGTATTAATGTCATGTCTAAAAGATTATTTCCAGGAAGATGTTCATCATTATAGCAAGGAAGCATACATTAACAATTGCAGGGCTCTTGGCATTGTATCCATGATCGAATTTTATATGCTCAGCAAGTGTCTCAGGCTGCAAAAATCAAAGACAGTTTCACACCATAATAAAATAATACACTTCTGATATCTTGTAATTTATAGGAATTGCACAGTTAAGTAACAAAGTACCTCCCACAACTCTCTACGGCCACAGAGCAGATGGTCCAACTCATGAGGAGTAAATATTTGTAACGATGCAATGTCAAAGACCTGCTTGTTACATGCAGCAGAGTAAGTTCCAGATCTCAAATATAGAGAAAAAAGACCACCAGCACATGCACATTTCAGAAACAGGAAACTCCAACAAAATGAGGGAAACCATATTAGAATTTGCAAGACCTTGTACTGAAGACAAATCAACTTATAAAATAAAATTACAATGATAGGCCTGATAGCATAATAGCAATTCAGAATTTAGAACAAATAACCAGTTAAAGAGCAGTGGAGCAGCCATTGGGTTCAAGACCTTCACAAGCCCCCCACAAAATATTAGACTCCAAATCGTCCAAGGAAACAAACATATATTGAAAAGTGTGCGAAAAGATATTGACTGGGACAGCCATTACTGGCCTGTTAGTTAATATGGTTACTAGCAATTTTGTTTTCAACTTTCCACAAGTCTAATTTCCAGTAACTTCCAACATATGTCAAATTAATCTCAGACTAGAACATTTCAGAGATGATCATAATTCAAAGCAAGTAGAGTTTCAAAAAATTTCAAGACACAGCACTTGTTACATAATTATAAAGACCATCAAAGATTAAATAGAGAAATTGACCTGATTGAAGCCTGCTCTAAAAGCTTCAATTTGCCGCATAATGCCTGTCTTGACAGTTGCATCAACTACCAAGGAAATGTATTCCTCCAAGTTATTGATGTCAACCTAAAAATTTACCAAACATCAGAAAAGATAGAATTTTTATTAATATTATTATTATTATTATTATTATTATTATTATTATTTGGATAAAAAACAGAAGAAGAGATCAAAAAATAAATGATATAAATGGAGCGCAAAACAAAAATACAGTACATTTTCATCTCCTGGTTTCAAAATGTAGTCTGGATAACCAGGAAGAGTAAAATCCAAGTAAAGATCTTCAATTGCAGATCCACGAAAACATAAGTCTGCAATTGCCTCACGATTGTCACAGCTCATTGATTCTAAATACTGTTTCCGACAAACAAGGACATGCAACTCTTGCAAATTCTTCCCAAACTCAGCATCAAAAGACAGAATATCATGTAAATCAAGCTCCTGCAAAGAATTAGAAAAATAAAGTGTTCAATAAAAAGAAACCAAGTAATACATATTGGTTAGGCAATGGAGAAATCAAAATTTTTGATTATCATGAAAACAGTTCCGTCATCTACTTACTTGACCAAGCACAAGTTTAAAGAATGCTGTTGACATTGGCAGATCTAAAAGCCTCCCATCTTGAAGAGCTTTAGCTATCACACGCCCAACCAGGCGGAAGTATTCAATAACTTTATAAAACTGGCTACCTTCAGAAGCATCAGCTGTAGGAGGCCAAGGTTGAGGGAACAACCCAAGAGGAGCTTGGACTAAATCTCCAGAGACATTATTCGTTTTGCCAATTTCATCTTCATCCCCATCAATTTCCATAGAAGATTTCTTTGATGAAGAACTTGACCTCCACATTCCAAGTCCAACCATCTGTAGGTCACGACTCAAAAGTGTATAGAACTCCAGTGTAGGACCCAAGCCAGTACCAACTTCCCCAAAGTATTCTACTTCAAGCACTGCCTTTTGACTAGAATACATCTCCATTACTTTTGCAGCAGAATCTAAAATACGATTTCGAGAGACACGAACTTTTTGGCGCTCTAATCTCCCAACCCTCACCTCTCTTTCATTTACTGATCCATGACCATCAGCACCCTGCTGCTGCTGAAGACGATACAAAGCACGGGATAATCCAAAAGCAGTTGAATAGAAGTATTGTCGCCGGGTCTCAAAAGGAAACAAGAACGGGCAGGCTTTTGTCAACTGGTAACACCATGAGGGAAGACTGCCACTACACAAAGCAAGGGCATCTTGTATTTGTCGGGCTAATTTGGGAGTGAGCTTACTGTTAATAAAGTCCTCAGATGGAACCTGCACACCAGTTCCACTCAGCTCATCTAAACTCGAACTTTTTCCCTCAGCATAACTGTCACAAACTATCTGTGTTCTCAAACGAGGTGCAAGCTGATTCAAACCCTCTAGTACACGCAATAATCCCAGAATATTATACGTAGGGTTAGATTTTTCCAAATCACAAGGAAGTTCCCCAAGTAAGATGCTGTCTAGCAGTGACAATCGATGTGATGGTGAGTCAGATTTGGAATTAGACACAGAACCAGATTTGGTGGATTTTGATGGAGCAGAAGAACTTGATCCTCCACTAGACATTCTATCAGCTTGGCTCTCTGCCCTCTGGTACGTGATAGTGTAAATATTACTCCACAGTCTGCTTCCATCACTTGATATGAAATCACTGCCACCATACCTATCATCATCATCCTCATCCAGCACAAGCTGCCGTTGGACGGCCTGATAGATAGTCAAATGCCTGTTAAGATGTTTACCACCAGCAGTGAAAATTAACTTTGGAGGCTCATTGGAACCGCCAAATAGAGGACGTCCATGCCGATCTCTGCCTCCCCTGATACCTCTACTATTAGCCGAACCAAGGCCCGCCATTGCAGCAGCAGCAAATGACATCGCACCCCTTGAACCATAAGAATTGCCACTCCTAAAATCAGCAGAATCAGAACCCCGAACTGTAGCCCCTCTGCTACTGGATCCAGGACCTGGATTAGTCTGGCTATCACTAACCCCAGGAGCAACAGTACTATCCTCAGCTGCATCTCCCAATTTTACATCATGCACTTTGTCAGGCATGCAAAGAGGCAGAGAATCATCTTTTAGCATCTGAAATAAAATGACAACTCCATCAAAGAAAAATTTGAAAAGAACTTGAAAACAGAAACAGTTGCAGCTAAATTCTAAGAGCACTAGTCCATCATTTTCTATCAATAAGTAGCAGTCCATCTTTTATTATGAAGCACAAACCCATAAAATTCCTTCTATTCATCTTAAAATTGAACTATAGTATTACTGGTGCTGACAGAGGAAGATTCTCCTTGAAAAATTAATAAAAATTGATAACTTGTTAATACAGTGGCTATGAAAATGCGATCACAGAACTACACAAACCCCCATACTACTCCCCATTTCCACTATGACATATCCAAATGCTTTCTTCTCACTATTTTACAAAATACAGGCAACACACTTCTCAATTCAGTCATCATTAAGAAATCCAATTGTGACTATAACCCCTTTCTTAATTTGAGCAAAAGTATTATAATTAATACCTAACTATTTTGGTGTTTACATTCTTTCAAAAGATTCAATCTCTTTACTATATAATGTATTGGAATCAAGAATAACGAATAAGATGTAACAACATCCACCAGCCTCCCACTTTAAGAAATCATATGAAAAGTAATATTATATAGCTTACATCTTCATGATCATCATCTTCATCATCGGAGATATCATCATCTTCAATTACCAATGCATCATCAATCTCCACAGGAGACATATCCAATTCTTCATCCTAGAGAGAAAACAAGTACTTGGTCAGAGTGCTAGAGACAGGGACAAGATACAACAGTGTTAAGACAATAGTTGAGTGTGGAAGGATGAGTGTACATTTAAATTCATCAAAGACCACCAACAGTAGGTTCATTCAAATGACACATTTAGAGATTACAAATGTTGGAGAATCAAACGATCATTGTGCCACAATTCCACCACTTCCTCTCATTCAAACACTAAGTTCATATAGCATACCAAGTGAGGTTACTTTGCTTTCAAAATAAAGTTTCATTATTACAAATGCAAAAGTTGAATAAAGTTTAGACAGTGTTGTGTTAAGTGAATTCAATAATAGATGCTCACTTGCATGAAATAAAAACTCATAATATTTATCAAGGAGTTGAAAATTGATGCAAAAGATACAATAAATATCAGAACTAGCTACACTGTTGGCCATTTGCTCAGTCCCCTAAATGCCGAAGAGGCGCCTAGGACTGGAGTAGAATAGGAAAAGGGATATATAAAAAGCACAATCTTCTGGCTTCTCAGTTAATGAATGAATTTCAGGCTAAGTGCCCAGTACTATACATCAACTAGTCTAATCTTATTCACTATAATGCAATTAAGGAAGAGTAACTACTATAAGGTCTACATCTTACTTTTTGAGAAGAATAAGGTCCTGTGTCTTACTAGGATAACTAGAGGCAACCATATAACATAAATCTTATAAATACCTTAGGTGATGTTAATATAATAAAATTATATAACAGTAGTAAGGATTCATGCTTATTTAAACATAAGAACTCCTACTTTCAAGGCATCACAGAAAATTCACCAGAATGTATAAATCAGCCAATTAGAGCAGAAATGACCAACTTTGAATGCTTCTACTATGAGTTAAGACTATTTGGCCCATATTTCAATTTTGCCAACTGATCCTATGTTAGCGATCTAAATGTACTTTAAAATACACAAACATAACATGAGTTAAATCCACAACCAAGCATTAAAAGGCTAAACGGATAAACACTATTATTCTGCTAGTATTCAGTATTAAATAAATAATCAAAAACCAAAAATGCTGGAGTACAGCATACCTCAGAACTTGAATCTCCAGCCACTTGCTTCATTTGTGCATCTTTAACTGGTGCTGCTCTTCTACGAGTGGCATTTCTTGTTTGAGGTCCTCTTTCCTCCTCCTGGGCAGACTTCAAAACAGCTTTACCTTTCCCCTTAGAAGAGCACAACCCTTTCTCATGTGAAGGCTCTTTTTTCGTTGCATCTCCAATATTAACAGCCAATCTGGATCTTGATGAATGACGTCGAATGTTGGAAGCAGGAGTGGATGTAGAAGGAGATGATGCTCCAGCTGCTGCAGGTGTAGTCCCAGATTCAGAATTCCCTACAGTTACAGAGGTCTTTTGGCCAGATTCACCTCGCTGAACTCGAGGCCAAAGAAATTCTTCAACAGCTGCTAAACTTGCCAATGGATCAATCAGTACAACATTTGAAGAATAATCACGAAGAGATTTGTCTCCTGGAGCTCGACAAAGGCGTAACTTAAAAGGATGAGACAATGCACTCAGTCCAGATGAGAGACGAGCACTTCCACCAGATGTCCTAGATGAATGGCTCAGCATAACTGGGAAATGCTCTAAAGAGGACAAAGCACTTTGAAGCTTCTGAACTAAGACTGTCATAGGTGCCACACCACCTGCCGCACTCAAACTAGATGGAAGTGCCACAGCAAGAAATGACTTAAATCTTTTTAGCACTAGTTGACGAAGCTTGAGCAAATTGGCTTCTGAAATTCTCTCCTTGGAGGAGTAGCCACAAGAAAAATAATTTAGGAAAGCTGCAACAACACCACTACCAATAAACTCAAAAGTGGATACACCATCCCCTTTGCTTAGTTCTGCTAACATCTCAGATATAACCTCAATCAAGTACTCCTCCTTAGTAGTAGATATATCTGCCAGACGAGACCCAGATGCTTTAGATTTGCCCTTAGCTTTAGTCCTTTGGTCATCAACACCAACATTCAACTTCATGCAAAGATTCTTTAGATGTAAAAGATGATCTGTAACTCCAACTTCAGCTGACCCAGGATCTGATGGAAAGTACTTCTCCTTAAATGCTTTAGCACATGCACTGACAGCAGCTCGAAGATTGGAATTCACTGTTGGAATTCCAACTGAACTTGGCGGTGAACCAACATTTGCAGAAACAGGATTCCTTGATTCTTCTGATGAATTTCCTTCAGGATTTGCATTACCACTGCGTCGTCTATAGCGCCTAGAACGTGAGGTTGTTCCAGACGTAGAGTCAATATCCTTATCAGCAGAAGATGCATGAGAAGGAACAGTGATAGGATTATCAGCTAAAATAAGTTGGTCTACAGCATGCACCACACCTTCTCTGACAAACATCTTGGAGAAAGTACCAGGAAGCTTTTCCATAAGAATCTCAGCAATCTGGAGAGCAGGAATCAAGACATGTGGATCTTTCCATGCCAAAACACCAGCTAAGAAACTATAGATTCAAAAAATGAAGTACATATAATTAATTTCTACACACCAGTACATTAGCATCTCAAACAATTACTATTAATATCAAAAGCTGATACCTTGATACGTTTGTTACACTCAAAAGTGACTGAATCATCTCAGTACTGCTGAAATACATCAATTTTCCAATCACCGTAAGACATTTGTGACGGACTGGGCTGTTGACACTGGAACCATAGATCTGCTTGGCAAGTAAATATGGAAGATAAATAGACTAACTGAAACAAGTTAAAGGTAAAATCTAGCTATTTTCAAGCAAAATCACCTGTATTAAAACAGGAAGAAGATCCATTCCAAACTGCTGCAGAAGCTCAGGCTGATCGTTTAATAATTTCTCCCTAGCTGAAACTTCAAGAGCATTTCCATTTGTATCATCTTGTTTCCCAGAACTCCTGGCAGGAGACTTTCTCATAACAGGACCTTTCACAAACACATTGGAGCTGGATGGCAAAGAAATTGTTCCTTGGGGCAGAGGAGGAAGAAGCTCGTTTGCCAGGTTCACAATCTCGAAGATCTGCACAGCAAAAAAGAAAAATAACACATTGTGTATGTGAAATGCCAAAAGAACACAGCCAGAGGGGTTCATTCTCATTTGTCCGCAAGGTGCCTCCAGAGAATGTTTAGAAGTGACGAGCATACATAAGAAGCTGGCAAAGGCTCCATGTTTTAGGGTACAGAAAAACTCAGACATTATAATAGCTCATGTTCCGGAAATGTGTACCAGAAATACAAAAAGTTAATATACCTGAAACATCTACCTAGACAGACAAAAAATGACCAAAGATATAGTAACTACCTGCTCTGCCGGTCTACACAAAGCTGGTGGAACAGATGAATTAGCAGAAACGCCAGATCCTGATAGAATATCTTTAAGGATGCCACTGATACCAAGGTGAAGTAAAGTTTTGGCACAAAGAGGGGATCCACTTGCACAAGTTGAAAGCAATCGAATTACGCCCTGAATTCCTTAAAATCAGAGTTGCATCCTTCAAATATACTAAATGAATCAACATATGCAGCAAAAATCTAATTTACCGTATAGGTTGGTGTGCTCAGTGATGCCTGTCCACCTCCAGCATAACTGGTGGAAATGAGAGAGGCAGCTTGAGTAACCAGTCCATGATTGCACAGTTCATCTAGTTTAGCTGGAGATGACGTGAATGCTTCAGCAATTCGAGTCAAACAAACAGAAGCATGTTCTAACACCTACAAATACAACAAATTGCAAAGGAATAAAATGATGATATAACAGAAACCAATACAATCTTGTGGGCTGTAATCATGAATATACAAAATTGACTTTACCTTTGAATCATGATACTGAAGAAGGTTTGTCAACAGGGGAACAGCTTCCATCACAAAGTCAGCAGCATCTGAAGGGAGCTTCTTGCACATGTTTGCAGCTGTGGACAATGCTACCCGCTATAACGTAGCATAAAATAGAAAGAAACCCAGCAGTAAGTATCAATCAAGGAAAGAAAAAGGGAAATCTTCTCTATCAAACATAAAATCAAAAACCACAGTTAATTTGCTACCTGAACTCCTGTGGAGAAGAAATCGAGATATGAAAGAACTGCCATTAGGGCACCTGCTCTCAAACAGGCAGTTGGGTGCTCCTGAGATATCTTCTTTAAAGCTTGTAGAGACTGCAGACACAGTACCCACCATAAAATATGACAAAATTCAACCCCACAAATGCTTCAAATATTTGAAAATTTTGACTAAAAATATGAGATTCCAGACTACAATTATATTCAATAAACATAATTCACGTGCCACAAGCTAGATAACACATATATATCGTCAAAATTTGTCTCATTCCAATCAAATTGTTAGTTCTCTACTCATATTAATTGATTATGCATAGCTAAAAATCACCCACTTTCTGGCGACAGCTATGGAACACTAAACCCACTTCGTGTTATGGAGAAACAAACCTGTTCGGCCAAGTCCATGTACTCAATTGTGAGCAACCGAGCAACAAAACAAGCAACAGCCCCATAATGCACAACAGCAGCACATGAAGACGGCAGCACATCACACAAATGTGTCAGAGCCCTGGCCGCAAGCAACATGATATCCGGATTATTCTCGTGATTCAGCAACCCCACCAAAATTGGGACAAACGAATCCACCGAGAAAGTACTCAGGCTCTCCTCGGTCCCAATTGACAACATCTCGCAGAGCTGCGTCAATGCCTCCACTTGCTTCCCCTCCTCACCGTCTGCCCTCAGCCCCGATAAAATCTTCTTCAGCCTCCCACTCTGATGGGAGGATGACCCTGATCCCATGGCCGATGAAGGCAAGAGATCATCAAGTCCGGCCCCGAGCTTCCTCAACAGTCCTTGTAAAGCGCTGCTCGCTGAAGTCAGATTCTGATGCAGAATTCCCACTCCATCTTCGCTATCGTTATCATCGTCATCCATATTCGCATCCATATTTAACCCTAACGCTCTAGCCGACTTAGGGATTTCGGAATTATTATTACTATTGTTATTATTGCTATTGTGTTCTTTTTCTTTTCCTTTGTCGGCAGAATTGTCGGTGTTGGATGAGACTTTCGCACGGCGAGAATGACGTGAACCCGAAGACTCGGTGGCGGAGGGGTCCATAGAGCGAGCGCGTGGGGCCCGAGACCGTGTGGTGGTGGCAGCGGAGGGGGAAGGGGTGGCGACGGAAGCTACACGGGGACGTTTGTTAGCGTGAGAACGAGTAGTGGGACCCGACGACGGTGAAGAAATCGAAGGGGCAGTTGAGGAAGCCTCCGCCCGCTTCCGGCTCCGAGTTTCCATACAAAAACGCCTCCAAAATCAGTAAAACGTCGCTCACTCGATTACCCGAGCGAACGATCAGACAGCTGCCGATCCAATTCCAACCTGCATCTCACCGCACCCTATCAAAACCCTCGATTCAAACCAAAAAAATTCAAGCAAAATTCTCGTCAAAACACAGTAACTCTATTCAATAATCGATACAATTATACGCCAATTGATCACAATACGGGGCGAAAGGGATGGAAAAGAGGAGTGAGTTGTGAGAAAGAAATAAAACCCTAAAGAATGAGAGGGGAAGGGGGAATAAAAAGACAAAAAGATATGGGCTTTGATATTTTTATAGTTAAAAAAATGAGATGACGATCAGATGAAAGCGAGGAAGGGACTACAAGAAGGAGGTGAGCTTGCGTGGCGGTGAATACTTCTCACTCGGCTTCGTGTTGCGGTCAGTCACTAAGATTGAAAAAAGATCAGTCAATTAAGCAGCAGTGAGCGTTTGCTATGACTTAAAATCATACCGTGCCACAAGCTTTTTGTCTATTTAAAAACATTAAATAATATTATTTATTTATAAAATATTATTATTTAAAATATATATATAAATAAAATTTTTATATTATTTATATTAATCTTTAATTATTAATTTATTAAATAATATTATCTACGAATAAGAGTCTTGGCTGGCCCACAGAAATAGGTCCATGTGAACTTAATTAAAAAAAATTAAGATTTGCAGGTCCAACAGGCTGGGCCCGACTCTAATTCACGACGGATTTGTATCTTCCGATGCAACCAACCTATATGCATCACAAATCTAGACCGAGTCAACCTTTACTGTTTAAGAGTTGAATCACTCGATTCTGTATCATTTAACACCTCTATTTGAAAACTAGTAGACACGTGCAATTTACTGAAATTTTTAAAAATTTTAAATTAAAATTAGTTAATATTATTATTTATTTTTAATTTAATTTAATTATATATCGCAAAAATTCAGAGCGCCCGCAACGTATTCCACTTGTTTGATTTAATGTCGCACCCAAACGCGTGTACGTTTGCCTAATTATATGTTAATTAGTTAATTCATTGACGCGTAATCGGGAAATTTACTGACCTGTTAAATTGAATTGTTTAATCAAATTGTCAAATCAGGTTACTGACAAAACAAAAAGAAAGGCTGTAGCGTAGCGTAGCATCGCTGGAGTTTGGTCACATTAGTTTTCGTCAGGCAAAGGACACTGCTAAAGAAGTCAGTCAGTCCACTTAACATCGAAGAGCGGGTCCATTTAAACGAGCCTAGTTTCGGGTCTTGGGCTTGTAAATTTCTGTTAAACGCCCGATCCAATTTTTTAAATGGACCGGAACCTTCGGATCATGAAACCGGATTGCTTTTTGAAAAAAGAAGGGTAATAACATTGGGGCCCTTCAACTTTTATAAAGAAAATATAATTTATTTATATCAAATAAGTTATTAACTCTTATTAAAATAACAGAAATTTATATTATTATAAAAGAATATTTTAATTATTTTATTATATATCAAACACCCATTTATAAAATATAAAGGAATAAATTGCGTTTTTATATTATATAATATTAAAATAAGCATATAAAATTACAAAAAAAAACCTTGATTAATTGTGCATAATTTTTATTAAATTTTTATCACAAATATATTTTAATAATACATAGTATCATCACTACAATACACGCCAAGGTTCAGTTATAGTGCATATAAAAGAATACACAGACGTACAATCACTAAACCAATGTTACGATAAATGAAGTAATATAAGGCTGGTTTTTTTACCTACTATTATACTCACTCTTTTGTTAGGTAGCAGCATCGTATTATTCCCAAACACATTAAGATCAGAAAAGGCAGAGAGTCGTCAGATTCTCCGCTCGAGAGGAATGTAGAATTATCAAGGGAGTAATTCCCGATCAAAGCTCATAAAGCTACGGCATATGGTAAAATGAAGAGAGTCGATCAATCAAGAAGATGCAAGGCGAAAATGGCAAATGAAGTTCCAAAATTTTGTTGGTTTTGAGACCTGAAAATCCGAACAATGAAAGGCAAGGCTCGTACCGCTGTGTTGGAATCAACTGCAAGATTGCAATTACCGAGGGAATGAAATGAAGCTCTTGGAATTTACCGACATAGAAATTTCGTTGGCCGACTTCTTAGCCGGGAATTGGGCAATTTCCGCGATCTCACGTGCCAAGTTGTGAACATGGGGTAGGGATGGGCAGGGTTGGCAGCTGAATTTTAAATTCAACGGAACATGGTTAAAAATGGGCGAGGTGGTTGGATGTGTGATTTGAGTTGAACCTAAAGTTTTAAATTTAATTTAATTCAAAATAATATTCAATTAAAGCCAGTCTAATTCAATTTAATCTTAAATTCGTAAGTATAACACATACATTATAACCAAACTAATCATACATAAAATTATAATTATAATTAAAAAATAATTAGTATGTTATATTATATATATTTTTTATGATTAATTTAAAATAAATAATATAAAATTTAAAATAATTTATAAAAATAAATTAAATAAAAAATTTAAATTATTTAATAATAATAATTAAATATATAAACAAAAATTTTAAAAATGTTATCACAAAATTTAAAAAAGCTGTAACATCACCGCCCACATATATTAAACAATCATCTATTATTGTGACCGAAGGACCATAAATACCAATGTCAATATCATTTTATTCATCGAATTGAATGGGTAATATTGGTATTACGAAAATGACACCTTTTAATTTAAGCCGAGACTGTAGTCCGCCCCTCAACTCACAAAAAAACGTGACAGGTGGCATTGCCGACGGGCCGACATCAGGAAGTGGGACCCAAATAGAAAATTCCTAAAATACCGTGTCCTGTCCTTAGAATGGTAAAACAAAATTCGGCAGCGAGCGCTTTGTTTTGGACTTTAACATGAACGTTTATTACTTCGCCTTCCCCTTCGGCCACTGCCTCTTAACTCCTCACCTTCTCTCCGCAGATCTTCTGTGACTGTGTCTCCCGTCGTCGGTCAAGGTCAATTACGTCATTTGATTTTTGTGTAATATCTGATGATATAATGCGCATTTAATATACTTTTCTTTCTTTATCAAAAAGATTTGCCGAACGAACGGTTGCTGAGGGAGAGAAAAACGACAAAGTTGTGAGTTGGTGCTGTTTGGATACCGGGAAAATTAAGAGAGAAAGTGAGAGATGGGGATTATCGGTACAATCTTAGGTTTTTGTGGATTTAGCGTCGGGATTTCGGCCGGACTTGTGATTGGTTATTTCCTTTTCATCTACTTTCAGCCAACCGACGTCAAGGTAGTTGAGTTTTTTTTTGGTTTTGTTTTTAATTTAAATTTCTGCTTTGCATATATGTTTGTTTGTTTACTGCAGTGTTTATGAATTTAAACTTCGAAAGTTTTCAGTTTCAGTTTTGCTTTAATTCTCTTCGACTTTTCGGCCACCGAACAGTCTGTACTGCAGTATTGACGTTGTGATGGAGAATTTTAGGTTTGTTAGAGATAGATGTTCTGTTAGTGTTTGCTGAACTTGTTTATGGAGCAGTATTACTTTATTTACGGATTTTTGTTCCATGGAACTGTAAACCGGCTTGATCTGAATCAGGTTGCGTAGAAAACAGTTAGCCGAACTCATTGATCCTTTCATTGTCGGCGAAAAGCATTTGCATGATAACAATGCTGGAAGTATTAAAGTCTAACAGACTTCATTTACAGTAAGTCAAACTTGAGTCGATTATTGGAGTACGGAATTGTTTAGATATTATGATGCAGTCTCTTTTAAATCGAGGATAGCTGCTACCGTTGCTCCATTAGTTTTCCTCTGTTATCTTCTTTTGCTCAGAACTTTTGAATTTCTGGGTTCATGTAGAAGCAACATTATCTGTAGTAGAACTTGGGAACAGGAATTGTGCCTGTTCTGTTATGTATAAAAAAACGAGATGGCCTGAGTATGAAATGTAGTGATCATTTGAAACTTTTCTCATTTTCATCTGTATTAGCTGAAGTTTATGTGGTTGACTGTTTGCTTGGTCAGAAACCTGAGATTCGTCCATTGGTTGAGCGGGATACAGAATCTTTGCAGCGGATGCTTCCAGAGATACCACTTTGGGTGAAAAATCCAGACTATGATCGTGTAAGTAACTAACGTTCATGACTTATGTCCATGATGCTCTCTTTTGGTGTTGCATTTTGTCTTGATGGTGCCATTCTTGTTTTATGAAGGTTGACTGGCTGAATAAGTTCCTTGAATATATGTGGCCTTATCTTGACAAGGTTTGATTTCTTTGTCTAACCATGCATATACTTTATTATTAGCTTGTAGCTCATTCTTTATGTTCTTTGTTCATTGTGTTTGACTTGTTCATTTTTATCTGACAGGCTATTTGCAAGACTGCAAAGAATATTGCAGAACCGATAATTGCAGAACAAATTCCTAAATATAAAATTGAATCTCTTGAATTTGAAACACTTACTTTAGGGACTCTACCACCAACTTTTCATGGTTAGTAAGCCTGATATGCTTCATAATATTTGTTCTTCCTAGAATCTATTTTAGTATTGTCACTCGCTTTGAGCATTATGGAAAATTGTTAAAGGAAAAAAAAACTTGGAAATTACTTATTCAGATGTCTGCAGTGGTTAGACTAGATTTAAAGATATATTCATGTGGGTTCTTATTTGTGTCAGGTATGAAAGTTTATGTCACCGATGAGAAGGAGTTGATTATGCAACCATGCCTGAAGTGGGCTGGAAATCCTAATGTTACTGTTGCTGTTAAAGCATTTGGTTTGAAGGCAACAGTTCAGGTTGATTTTTCTTCCACTAAACAAAAAATCTTTTAATCTCAAGTTACTTATTTATGAGGAAAGGAGAGTTTTGAGATTCACTGCTTGTTAATTCTGTGGATGTCAAAATTTCAGGTGGTGGATTTGCAAGTTTTTGCTGAACCACGTATTACTCTCAAGCCCTTGGTTCCTACTTTTCCTTGTTTTGCCAAGATCTATGTGTCTCTCATGGACAAGGTTTGTAATAGTAGATAAGATTACATCCAAATATGAATGAATTTCCTCGTTCCAAACACATAATATGAAAAAGTTGTTTTTACCCCTAGTTTAACCTATCTATTTAAGAAAGTATGAAGAAAGCTAATGAATGGTTTCCTGAATGGTTTAGGAATTTTCTTAGTTGGACTTGGACCTTCGGTGCTGGTTTTGTGGTTTATAGACTGAACATTGAAAAAGATTAGGCTGGAATACAAACATTCTGTTGTGTATACTTTTGAGCGCTGCATATTTATGTGGATATAAAAGATCTTAAGCAGACAATATCAATCAAGGAACTATTGAGAAAAGAAAGGCTATTATGCCATTACAAGTTATTTTGTTCCCTTGGTTACTCATCTTTCTGTTTGCAGCCTCATGTTGATTTTGGATTAAAGCTTATAGGGGCTGATCTTATGTCAATTCCTGGTCTCTACAGGTTTGTGCAGGTATGAGATTAATGATGTTTCAATCATGTTGTGTGTTGCATTTTTTTTCTTTATGCATCTGTGTAGTTTGAGTGTAACCTTTTATTATATTCTTAAGATGATATTTATGAAGAGAGCTAGATCTTTGAACACTGGCTGGAAAAAAGGCAAGAGATTTTCGTTCATTTCTTTTTATTTCCATTCAACTAAAATATACCAATCTTATTCATCTCCTATCACTATAATGGTGGATGTGGAATCTTTGTGATACCTGTTGCTCTTGTATGTTTTATGGATGAGCTGATCACTAATTTAGTTGTTGTAAGAGGTATCATTCAGCTATTATCTTACCCTCTTCACTTATCTGCTTGTATTATTCGGTTGTCTTGATGTGTGGTGGTAGTTTGATTATTTGGGCAAGTTTTTCCAAAGTTGCTTATTTGTGCCTGATTTCTTCTTGAAGGACATTAACTTTTCATTACTCAAGTGACAGAAGATTTATATAAATATTTGCCAATTGTTGTTTTGACAATTGTTAGCATTCTTTGTGCAGGAGCTTATCAAAGATCAGGTGGCCAACATGTATCTGTGGCCCAAAACCTTTGAAGTACCAATTTTGGATCTATCTAAGTATGCTCATATAGAACTCAAAAATTGTTTTAGGAATTATGACCTTATTCATATCACTTCTTATGTTTTGGCTAACTAAATTAACTACAATATGCAGAGCCTACAGGAGACCTGTTGGAATGCTCCATGTGAAGGTTTTGAAGGCTATGAATCTGAAAAAGAAAGATCTTCTGGGTGCATCAGATCCGTATGTGAAACTAAAGCTCTCTGAGGATAAGCTCCCGTCAAAAAAGACCACTGTGAAACACAAGAATTTGAACCCTGAATGGAATGAGGAATTTAATTTCTCTGTTAGAGATCCACAGTCCCAGGCTTTAGAGCTGAATGTTTATGACTGGGAGCAGGTATATTATTTCAAATCACTGGTCAGAAGTTGTAATTCATTTCCATGTTGTCTAAGTTTTTTTTTCTCTGTTTCTTAGGTTGGCAAACATGACAAGATGGGAATGAATGTTGTTCCTTTGAAAGAACTTACCCCGGAAGAACCAAAAGTTATGACTCTTGATCTTCTCAAAAACATGAATTTAAATGATGTTCAAAATGAGAAGGCACGTGGACAGCTTGTAGTGGAACTGCTTTATAAACCATTTAAAGAAGAGGACTTGCCAGCAAGTTTTGAAGAGTTGCAGTCAGTGCAAAAGGCTCCTGAGAATACGCCACCTGGTGGAGGTTTGCTTGTAGTTATAGTCCATGAAGCTCAAGATGTTGAAGGGAAGCACCACACTAATCCATATGCGAGACTACTTTTTAGAGGGGAGGAAAGAAAAACCAAGGTAGACTTAACACTACCATATAATTTTTTCCATTTGTTGCACTTTCATCTTTTTTCTTTCTTTGCATAAAAGTGGCTTTTTTTTTCTTTAATTAAGCCATAAAATGTTAAGATTAACTGCAAAATTCTGCTTCTATCCAACTCTGCTGCATATTTGGAACAATATTTGTCTTCTTTCAATAAGTAATAGCCATATGGTGCGAGATACTGCAGGAACTTACCTGGTATTTTTTTTTATATCCAAGTGTTCAAGAGGGAGAAGATTTATTTCTTGATCTGATTTGATGATACGAGATGGTTGAATATTTGAATAGCAAGGCAAACATGCAGAAGAACTGTCTTGAGCTTTTCAGCATTATTTTGAAGAGAAAAAATTTTGAACTTATGGAAAATATTTTCACACCCTGAGATTTTTGAATGATTGTTTATGTATTCTATGAATAATGTTGGTCTTTCTGTGGTACAGCATGTAAAGAAGAATAGAGATCCAAGATGGGAAGGGGAGTTTCAATTCATGCTGGATGAACCTCCCACTAACGATAGACTACATGTGGAAGTTTGCAGTACCTCATCAAGGATTGGACTGCTTCATCCAAAGGTATGGATTGCAAATTCTTTTCCTTTGTTTTTTTATCTTGTACACCAAAAAATGCAAACAGAAGAATGCTGTCAAAGGAAGAATGTTCCATTCTTGCGGTGATGGTAGCATGCATGTGTACCCTCTCTATACGTCATTTCATTAACAAATCTAGTGGAATCTCCATTAAGATATTAAGGAATGATATAGAAGGTGATTTGTGTGAGTGTTTGTGTGTTCTATGCTAAAAAGAGAATTGTTTTAAAATATTAGAAAATTACTAAAGAGAGGGATTTGTGTGATTGTTTGTGGCCAACTAAGTAACATAAATGTTTCACTGTGATCTAAGACTTGGTTTGTCGCTTTGTTTAGATCTTTAGGAAGTGAGAGAAAAGCAAGGACAAGTATAATCTCTCATGAAGTGAATATATTCCTTGAAGCAACTTTACTCATTGCCTCTTCTTTCCCCATGTTCTTTCTGCAGTCTAATCAAAGAGTTATAGTGGCAATTTAAACAGAAGGAGATGTGAAATTACGATTCTGAAATTACTGGTTGATTATAAGCTTTATGTCTTTGGCTCATTCTTGATGAACGTTGCCAAAATGTTTTCCGTTCTGGATGTTGTAAAGCTTCTGTGCTCGTCTTTTCTTAATTTTGACTGTAATACTGTATTTTGTGATCAGGAAACGCTGGGTTATGTTGACATCAATCTTTCTGATGTCATTAGCAATAAGCGAATCAATGAGAAGTACCATCTCATTGACTCGAAGAATGGTAGAATCCAGATTGAGCTGCAGTGGAGAACAGCGAAATGAGACAATGTTGATACTTTGAAAGATCAATTTGTTCGTCTTCTGTGTACATTTCTGTCACAATCGTATCATTATCACGCAGAATATACCTTGTGATTTTAGGCTGTGCTTTCTGTGATCTGCGTTTCAGATTTTGGATTTGGTTTGTTCATGGTTGATTCCTAATGCAAAGGAAGAAGAAGAAGATTGTGGTTTATGATTTTATTAGTCATCTGCTAATACATCTAGAAATGAAAAAATTCCTGTTTTGATCTTATTTTAGATCACTTTTAGATAATTTTCTCCTCATTATCATATTTACATTTAAAATATATAAACACAGCTAGTTTTTACAAGTGTAAACAGCACATTTGCGGCACATTCATGAACCTAGTCTCGTGCTTATATACTTTTTAAGTATAAATGATCACGTGTAGGGTTGTCAAAATGGTTGGATTGATACGAGCTTGGAGAACAGTTAAAGCTACGTGACAGGCTAAGGTTAGGTTAGCATTTAAAGGTCCGTTACGAGTTTTGATCAAGTCTAACTCATCATGCTTAAGTTCGGGGTTAGGGTCTGTAAGCTCTATTATTTTAAAAAATAAATTTATTATATATATATTTATAGTAACAGCTCGCGAGCAGTACGATCCATTAGAGCATGGATTTATGAATTGTATTAAATTTATTTATTTTTAAGTAGAGTGAACCCGATTTGATGCGGTTTTTAGTCCGCATGGAATTTGATTTGATGGATCGAATTGTCTCGATCATGGTGGCCAAATTGTTTGAAAATAATAGAAGCGGTCGTTTTAATAAAATTAAATTAAAGTTAATTATACATAAACTAGATTTAAAATAAAAAATTATTTAAAAAATTATTGTTAATCAAATTCACGAGCCAAATTACAATCGATTGTATTAAAACAATGTGATTGTGGCGATTATTGTATCTCATATCATTAACGATGCCACGTGGTGATCTCAATCCACAAAACATAAGGTCAACCGCATGGGATTATAACTCTATCAGTTAATCTAATCTTATTCCATAGGTCCGCCGTCGCCGACCATTTTCTTTTTCTTCTTTCAGAAAAACAACGCTCACCTTACTGTCGCGGTTTAGTTAGAGAGAGAGAGAGAGAGGAGTGAACTCCGATGGCGTTACCGGTCGTTGACACTGAGTACCTGAAGGAGATCGACAAGGCTCGTCGCAATCTTCGTGCTCTTATCGCTCAAAAGAACTGTGCTCCGATCATGCTCCGTCTGGCGTACTCTCTCTATCTCTTTGCCTTCCTTTTTTTAACCTAGCAAACGCAAGTAAATATTGTAAGAAACAACTTCTTTTTTTTGTTTTTTTGAAGTTGGCACGATGCGGGAACGTATGACGTGACCACGAAGACCGGTGGACCAAATGGCTCGATAAGGAACGAAGAGGAGTACTCTCATGGCTCCAATAATGGCTTGAAAATCGCTATTGATTTTTGTGGTGAGCTCTTTGCTTTTTCTCATTATAAATTTAAACTATGCATACTCATCTGTAGTCATAGGCATGCGTGAATTGTGGGTACAAGTTGATTCATTAACAGCTAAATTCAGTACAAGAACCAATGATCGACAGGAAAGTTACTATCTTTTTATGTGTAGTAAGAAGCAATATAGTGTAAAATGAATTAATTATCATGTAAACATGGTGGATTTGTGGTGCTGATGAAGAAGCTACAATTATGATCATGTTTGTCTCGTGATTGATGAGATTAGCGATGATTGATTGAGGTTGATAATTTTGGTCCGTTGAATGATGTGAATCAGCAAGGTAATAGCTAGACATGAGCTTCATGGGTCAAAAATTTTTAAGTTGTGGGCTTCAGGGGCCTTGAGTTTGGATGGTGAGTTTCTTGTAGCATTTGGATTCTTCGTCCAAAGTATGTGTCATCCAGTCACATGCTCAAGTTTATTAATGACCACACGCTACATGCAGGTCTCTACTTAATACTTATGAGCTTGTGTTGAAAAGAATGTTACATGCTTCATTACAAAATCATTCTTTATACAAATTTGATTGGATGTGAATAAGAAGATCCATAAAAAAAATTTGTAGCTGCAACCTGTTTCATTTAGAAATAAATGCAGCTTTCTTCCTGTTTGTATTGCCAAGCACAGTAGTCAGTTCAAATGAAAGAAAAATGTAGCTATCTAGTAACATTCTACACGAGCTCTATAGACATGGTTAGCCAGATAATGTGCATGTGTTGAAAAACATTCATGTTTTCCACTTCTCCCTCCCCCCTCTGTACGTTATAATATGCATAATTAACTTTGTACCCTCTATCTAAAAATAATTATACTTTGAATGGTCATATTCTTCATGGGTGCTGAACCAGTTGTTCTTGACTTAGCATGCAAAATTTTCTCAAATAACCAGTCTAATGGGAGATTTAATATTGCTGACTTCATGAGACTAATAAATTATATGTGACAACCCTATAAAAATTTATCATATAGATTTGACATGGACTGCTCAGTGAACTGGTTTTTTTTTGTTTCATATGCCAGAAGAAGTGAAGGCTAAGCATCCAAAGATAACTTATGCAGACCTTTACCAGGTAAGTACGGAAATGGTTGGTATGCTGATTATGTGAAAATTTATTTTTAATATTTTTTTTGGGGGATGGGGAGGTAAATGGTTGCATCCAACAGTTCTAAACAAAGGGACATACATCTTGACGAAACTGCAGTAAATAGTATGTTTCTTTATGCTGTTAACCATTGATATGGATAAGGAGGCTAGATCAATGTTGACAGCTGAACAGACATCCTGAGGTGGCGGTATGCGGGGTGATAAAATGAAGTGCTATAGTTTGACAAATCAGTGCCATTTTTGAGGAATCATCTGAAGTGCTCAACAGAATTGGACGACACTAGTTGCACTTTTAGTTCATAATAGATAAAATTATAGTGTGGAGCCTTTGTTACAATGAATTTGCATTACCCTTGTATAGAATTTGCATTCGTAGCCATTAAGCTTAAACCAGTATGGTGTTCACATCCCAGTGCTCAAGAATAAATTTTGGGACTGACCCTTCTTTTTAATAATCTTGTTCTTTTAGCTTGCGGGTGTTGTTGCAGTTGAGGTTACCGGAGGTCCTACTGTTGATTTTGTTCCCGGTAGAAAGGTACTATATTGTGGCTTTTTTGAAAATAAAGCTTTTATTATGAATCACTTCTAGTTGATTACTTGTCCTTTTTTCTTAGGATTCGAAAGTTTCTACCAAGGAAGGGCGTCTTCCAAATGCCAAACTAGGTATCTTTTTTGGTTTATTTTATTATATTCTTAAATTATTGAAGCATTTTGTTGATCTCAAATACTTGAAAATCTGGTTTGCTTGATGTTGTTTCCTGAATTGCTTATAACTTTTAGCTATAGGCGCCTGGAGTTTGTTCATGAGTTTTGTTTTTTATTTTAAATATGACTAGATTATCATTGCTATTAACTAATTTTGTTATTTGCCTAAGTTGATGAAAAGAAGGAACTGAAAACGTTTGGAATCTTAAATTTATGATTTCAATGGCTTATGTCTGTGTTATTTCTTTTATTTTTTAACTTTCTTCATATCTGCATGGTGTCTATTATGTCAATGAGGTTGCCATTACTTTGTTATGATATAATTCATAGAATCAAAATGAACATATATATGATGAGCATTGTTAAATTGAATAAAAATTGTCTCCAATTATGCTTTTATGGCATGGTAGTGTAGGTTTGGCCTTGATGGCACGTGTTGATTCTTCAGATGTATAGATTATGCCTCAGCAAACTCTTGAAATGTCAGCTTAGCATGGCTATGGGATGACAGATGGCACATTAGCATGGGTTTTATGGAAATTGAGAATTAAGGTTGTAGAACCATGCAAATCAAGAAGATGTTTTGGTTGAAAAGATATTCCATGAAAGATTAGGTTCTATAGCTGCTCCATCTGAAACATATTTTAGTTAGGGTCCAAGGCTCTGTAGTTTTTGTATTTTAAATTACAGAAATATTTAAGTTACTGTCCACATCATTTATTTAAAGTTGTCGTATATGATACCACATGCAAGGTAAATTTAATGCATACCCTTGTAAATTTGTGTGGTAGGTGCACCTCACCTAAGGGATATCTTTTATCGGATGGGTCTGTCTGACAAGGATATAGTGGCACTCTCAGGTGCCCATACTCTGGTAACTCTCTACACATCTTTTTAGAAAAATTTTTTCTTGAAAAATAATCTTTGTAACATACTTGTACCTATATCTGAAATTTTCCATAGTGTGTACATGAAACTGAACATTTTTGGTTGGTGGTTGTGTTATAGGGAAGAGCACATCCAGAGAGATCGGGTTTTGAAGGTCCTTGGACCGGGGAGCCACTGAAATTTGATAACTCATACTTTGTGTAAGATTTAAATTGGGATTGGCAAAATGTTGCTTATTTTTTCCTTGCATTGAAGTGTAATTCAGTCAACTATTCACAGTTATTGTTAATTACAGGGAATTGCTGAATGGGGAATCAGACGGTTTATTACAACTTCCATCAGACAAGTCTTTATTGGAAGACCCTGAGTTCCGTCCTTATGTTGAGCTGTATGCAAAGGTATCATGCATTTATCTTAAACAAATGATCCCGATGTCAACCAGGCTTCAATCAATCGCTGAATATATTTATTTCTAGCTAATAAGCACTTTTTGGTGGTGTTTTCTTATGCTGCTACGTACACAATAGTTCTGCCAGAGTTAATTTTTGGTAATACTCTTGTAGAGTTAAATTCTTTTCTTTTGCCAAACAAGGCTCACCTCTGCATCTATAGAGGTTGGCAGAATCTGGGGCAGACATTGGCCTGTCAACCCATTTTGGTGAGCCATTAATCCAATTGCCCAATCTAACCTTGAGTTTTGTCTTTCTGTAAAGAGTTTTGGATTAAGACCTGAATTTGACCAGCCTGAAACCTGGCCAGTGGCACTTTTTCTGTTGTTGTTGTCCCCCGTTCATACAATTAGATACTTCCATGTTTTCTTAAAAGTAGATTCAATGTGTGGCATTCCGTTGTTTATTTGGTAATTAGTTGGTTCAGTGTTATTATAGTGTTTCGAGCTGTGACCTGAAATTGATCAAACCTGGCTCATTTGCTAGCGCAGCAATTAGTACCTCTTCCCATTTGTGTGACGACCTTAGAAGTTAGAACTGGAATGTTGTGTATGTAACACATTTCATTCCTAGACTGAGGCCCAACCATTATCCAACTCCCGACTATATAAGCACATAGCCGGTTTGATTAAAATTGTTGGGTCGACTTCTGTGGTCTTATATTGCCAACTTTTCTTCATATAAACTTTCTTCAAATTGTTATCTTTTTTCCTCTCTCCATCATACACTCATTTCCACCAACACATATGTTTCTACAACCTATCTTTATTTCTTCATAATTTTCCACTTATTTTACCCAATTTCTGGCTTATGACAGGACGAGGATGCATTCTTCAGAGATTATGCAGTATCACACAAGAAACTTTCCGAACTAGGGTTTTCTACCTCCGCCTCCAAAACAATCCCAAATGATGGCACCATATTGGCTCAAGGTGCTGTTGGAGTGGCAGTTGCTGCAGCCGTGGTGATCCTGAGCTACTTCTATGAAGTTCACAAAAAGATGAAGTGAAACGAGGTTACTCTATATTTTGCATGTTGCTTATCCTCACAGCCGTGGTACTCGCGTGCCCAAGTACTGTAAAGTTGGTTATTTTATTGCTGATCATAGAACATTCTGTAGGCTTCACTGAAGCCTGGCAAACAGAATCACAGTTTGAAATAATATATTGGCGTACGAGAGTTATAGTACTTTAATATATGATTAGGATTAGATTAGCTTAGCATTATGTGATGTTATTAAATACTTAAAATGATTAAGATTAGGAAAACTTTGTACCACATGTGGGTCACTGAAAAGAGAAGAGTCCCGCAAGGAAAGGGCAGCCCAATGAAGTGAGGTAGGTAAGGATAATCAATCACCCGATTGAAGAGCTTTTCGGACGGAGAACCCCACGAGCGAATCTTGTCTGTTCTGTTTTGCTCTGTTCATCACCCAAACACATGATTTCCACGCGCTGCTTTTTTGGCTGTAACCGCTCACCACGCATTTCCCATTTATCATTTCCCCGATCTTCGTATGTCCACACAGTTGACCGATCACAGAATTATTATTATTATTATTTTAAATACTGGACAGAAGCAAATCAAATTCTTCTTGGATTGCTAAACAATTAATAATAAATAATAATTTTATCAATTATATTATATTAATTATAATAATATAATAAAATTATTTTTACTACTTATAAAAAATAAAACCATAGAAAGCATTTTATTATAAAATTAAACCATATCCGAACCCGGTAGTCATCTATACCCATATACTTGTTATTAGGTTTATAACATTTGAGTCTCCAAGTTCTGATGTATTTGTGAAGAAATATATAATTTATTCACTTGTAACAAATAGGTCACCAACTCACTGTCTCCAATTAAAACAAATTTTTTTTTCTCTTATGATATTAAATTTTAAACATCAGAATATTGGGTCCATGACCATCAATGAGAAGAATAAAAAAATTGCCATTACTGTGCAAGGAATATTACTATTGGCAACGAGTTAGAGTGAAGTGAGAGATTAACATTTTTGTCTTCAGCCTATTTTTATAAATGATATTTAGTCCGTTCCTATATCTCTATCCGTTTATAAAAGGAAAATAAGATCAATTATGACTTTGTTCTCTAGCCCGAACAGGTTAGATTCCTCTAAGTTTGGTAAAAAATTGTCATCCTAGTTATTATGGATTTATTTGTTATAATAAATAAATCGTATTTTTATTTGTAAGTGTAGAAAAATGTGGAAATCCATATTCTTTTTTTGTGGGGATCATGTTGCTGTTGTGTACGTGTGGGTTTGCAGGGAAAATGGGACGGAGACTTGTTTGTTACCCTTTGTTGAATAACAAGCAGAAGCTACCAACTGATTGATTGATTGACACGATGAGGGTCGTTTGATCAGCAAATGAGTGTTGGTATATGTTGGATCAATCATTTCTGTATATTGTTTCTTTCTTTCTCCTGCTTTATTCCCATTTTGGGCATAAGATTTGGTAGCTTCAATTTGTTTGTTACCCTTTGTTGAATTCAATTACTCAAACCAAAGATTAGGTGTCACTTGGGATTAATTATAAGTTATTTTTACTTTTTTATTTTTTGTGTGAATAAACATAACAAATATAGATGCTGGTGGTGAATGATAATGGTAATAAAAAGGAAGAAGGTAGGTGATGAAGTGTTCATGGATTATTACACAAATTGGGCTATCAATGAAAACTACTTCTGCCCATGATCTTAACTCTTACCAGCAACTTGAATGAATTCAATGGTGAGAGATAAATGAAGAAGAATATTTCATTTGTTTATTTTTAAAAAAAATATTATTTATCTTAATTTAACACATTTTAAATTGAAATTATCAAAAAATCGAATTTTAGAATTATAAAATATTATTAAAATTTTAAATTTTAAAAGATTATCTAAAAATCTCTTAATTTTAGAATTATACGTTAATTTCAATTCAAAGTTTAAAGTGTGTTGAGTATGTTTATGTATGGTTATTCTACTTGTTTATATAAGATTTGCAAATTGGGAAATAGAGAAAATAACAAAAAAAAGAGAGGGTTGTATCAACTTCTTCTCCACTCCATAACCCTGCCCCCATATACAATGTTGCCTAAACTTCCACCACAAGGTTTTGTGACCAAAAGACACCCAAAATACCAAAAATCAAAATAGTGGAAGGTGAACCAAAGCCCACATTCAACCACAACCACACTCATTCTGTGTATCTTTCTCTTGCCTTTCAACCCAACCTCTCTAACTCTTCTAGAAACTCTCTCTCTTGTGCATGATAGAGAGTATACCAATAGAATAAAGAACCACAACTACCGTTGTCCATACTAGTACAAAACAATAGCCAAACCCCACTTTGTACCTCATATCTTTCTCTTTTTACAAAAACCCCACCACAACCAACTATCTACCCTTTAAATGACACTAGGCAGAAGTTTAAATTCACACGTATTCAATCCAATTAGTCAATTTACGGTATCCATGGAATTGAAATAGTTCAAATCAACAATACCCGCGCGAGCAATAACAAGTTATGTGCTATTGCATAAAGACACTATAGATTCAAAACCAACTAAAGATTTATGAACTATTAAGGGGTGTGATAGGTCATTTAATTCAAAAGATGTATGCATACATGTATTCTTATGTATGTAACTGAATCGTTGAAGTGTGTGTGGTTAACATGAGAGTTTAATTAATACACAACTCAATAAATACAATGTTAAAAGGCTAAAAGATGTCACACCTTCCCATGCCTAAATTTAAAGTACTTTATAATTATATTGTTATGGGAAAAATAACATTTGAATCCTTGGATTTGTGTTTTATCATAAATGTCAATCAAATAATATTAAATTTTGATAATTAAAGTATAAGGGTATGCATCTTAAACAGTATTTCAACTATGAATAATACTATATATATATATATATATATATCATAACCGACGGATATTTTAATATCGTATTATTTAAAATAAAAATTTATTATAAATTTAAAATATACAGTATTACTCTTTAATTTTATTAATAAGAATTGTTAAATTCAAAATCTACTAAATATGAAACAAATAATTTATGGGTTTATTTATAAAAATATAAGAACTTTGAGATGGGAGTATTATTATCTAAATTAAGAATTAATTAATTAAGTAAAGGATTGATATACAACCTTACTTTATACCAATCTAAAGTTTACCGGTAGTTAATGTCCCTTTTACTTACCATATATGATTGATGCTGAGGAAAGAGAGAGGAGATAAAGCAAAAAAATTTTCAAATAAAAAATAATAATATTATTATTAAAGCCACCACACCAGCCACTTCCTCAAACCTGTCTCACCAACTCACATCTAGAAGCAATTAGGGTGACTGGCCTTCTTCCTTCTTTTCTTTCTTTCTTTCTTTCTCTCTCTCGATCTCGATCGAGATTGTAATAGTCAACAGCCTATATATAAGTCCTCCCTGGCCTTCTCAAAAGGGCCGGCATTAGTGTTTCAGCAACAAAGAAAAGAAAAATCCCTTCATTTCTGCTTACAAAGACAAGTAGTTGAGAAGAAAACAAGCACCAAACTACTGCAACTGTTATTGCTTTGCTGCTACTACAAGGGGATGATATTCTACTGAGTGTTGCCTAGTAGTCAATTCTTATTCTTGCAATGGGAAGGTCTCCTTGCTGCGAAAAAGCTCACACAAACAAAGGTGCGTGGACTAAAGAAGAAGATGATCGACTTATTGCTTATATCAGAGCCCACGGGGAAGGTTGCTGGCGTTCTCTTCCTAAAGCAGCTGGACTTCTCCGATGTGGGAAAAGTTGCAGACTTCGCTGGATCAACTACTTGAGGCCTGACCTGAAACGTGGAAATTTCACTGAAGAAGAAGATGAAATTATTATCAAACTGCACAGCCTCCTTGGTAACAAGTAAGTGTGTATAATACGTAGTTAACAGTTTTAGCATATTATCATAAGAAAAATCTTTCAAGTGTTCTTATTTTGGTGGGTTTTATTTTTTATTTTTCTTTGGTTGCAGGTGGTCTCTTATTGCCGGCAGACTACCAGGAAGAACGGATAATGAAATAAAGAATTACTGGAATACACATATTAGAAGGAAATTATTGAACAGAGGTATCGATCCTGCAACTCACAGACCACTCAATGAACCAGCTTCTCCAGCTCAAGCTTCTGCAGGTGGTGCTGATGTGACAACAATATCTTTCACTACTGCAGCTGCTGCTGCTGCTGCTGCAAATAAAGACGAGAGAGAGAAGCAAACAATTGGGTTTGCGTGCAAGGAAGAGAAAAATCAGCGTCATCGTCAGTTTCAAGAAGAAAGATGTCCAGACTTGAATCTCGACCTCAGAATTAGTCCTCCATCGCAAATTAATCATCCAGCTCCTGATCAGCCACTCAAAACTGGAGGGAGAAATCTCTGTTTTGCTTGCAGTTTGGGATTACAAAAAACAACCCCCACAGACCAACTTAAACCCTACTTTCCCTCTGTTTTCTATTATAACTTTCTACTAATACCATTTTTTCTTTCCCCCCTCTTTTTCTTTTTCTTTTTTTTTCCAATTACAAATTTTTAATTTTCGTTATTATTTTAATTTTTTTTTCTAATATACTAATATATATTTGAAAAAAATAATTTTTTTTTTTCAAAAAAATTAAAATATTTATTTATCTCATCAAATTTTACCAATAAATCAATTAATTGGTATAATTTATTATATCTCTTAAACTAATTAGATATAATTGTGATTATTAAAAATATTTACTAATTTATTTAAAAATAAAATACATAATATTTTAAAAAAAATCCTAAATTATTAAAAATATAATTACTCCCCCCCCATGGCCAACTACCACACTTCTCACCAACTACCACCTTTCTTCAGGCTAAATGAAAATGATTATGACAGCTAATTCCAACAGATTTCTACAATACACAGCAATTCTGCGCGGCATTTTTCTTCTTCAATTCTCTTCCCAAAATGTCGTCTTCCATCAAGCAGCCCCAAGTCATCACTTGCAAAGGTAAAAGGCAAGGCAAGATCGCATATCCATCTTTTGTTTTTCTGTTTTTAATTGTTTTTGTATGATAATTTGATATTGATTAGCATTGTTGAATATGAGAAGCTGCGGTTGCATGGGGAGTTGGAGAGCCGCTGGTGGTGGAGGAAGTGGAGGTCAGTCCGCCGCAGACGGGGGAGATTAGGATTAAAGTTGTCTGCACTTCTCTCTGTCGAAGTGATATAACTGCTTGGGAAACCCAAGTACTTCTCTTGCCTTTCAGCTTCTTTTCTTGCTTTTTGTGTTGTTGATCCTTGTTGTCACTAGTAATTCTCCATGACTGTGGACTTCCCTTTTCAGATTCAGTTCAAAAGCACTTGTTTGATGACTGGGGCTTCAGTGAATATTAAGCAACATAACACAGAAGTAAAATGAAAAATATTTTGAGATGTGATTTCTTTGGTTGTTGGAAAGATAAATGCTATTTTATTTATCGTATTCGTAATTTTAATACTGAACTTGCTTTTAAATGTTGAATGCTTTTCTGGAATACTTATTGCCTAGGATAGATTTATGCTTTGCCCAACACAATCCATTGGCAGCTTCCCAATGGATTTAGTTTTGATGAAGAAAAGGGGGTTAATGAGTTACAAGTGATATCATTTGAGGACCCTGAGCTTAGGAGATAGTCTTGCATGATAAGCGGCAGTGTCTATGCTGCCGCGAAGAAATATGGCTTAGGCTCAATGTGGCTGTATTTAATTTTATGAAGACGGTGATTTATGATAACCGTGCTCTAGTTCAGGTACACGCTTGTTCTGACCTGATTAATTTGAATGAAGGTTCTTTCAGTTTCACAGTTTGTTATCCCCTGTAACCATTTCAAGATTTTTATTAAGCCTTAGTACACTGGTTAAGAAAGATGCACATACATGGAAGATGCTAATTGACAATCTATCAAAATTTCAGTTGCCGGGAAGGGAAGAAACCAATGAATTTTGACCACCAGATGTTTCACCTTCCCATTGATCCAGCTGCTCTTATTAAAAGTCTCTAAAACAAATTTGAAATTTCTTTTCTCGCATCAGAATTTTGTAATATGATAAAGCATCTCCTGTACCTTCCTTGCAGCTGCTTAGGGGCTTTGAATCCAGAAATTGATGATAAATTAGTTGATATGTTACGAAATAGTGCAAATAGCTTCCTTTTAGCCAGTAGCAGATATATGCGGATCTGGTACAGTACTGTCTGGAATTGATTGCAGTTCTAAGGACAGCAAGCAGTTTTTATTCTGTTGAGTGGTTTTAAGTGTAGTCAACCACAAAATGTCAAGCCTCTCATTGGCATAGTGTGAATTGAGGTTTCAGCAACTCATTATAGATTGATGTTTTTCTTGTTTACCTAAAGAGTCCCCTGAACGTGAGCTGTCTTTGGAAGCTAAAAAATGTGTAGTTCATACTCATATTTTGGATTAGTCCTTAATGAATGAGGGGTCATTTACATTTTTTCAATTGCTATATGTTTTTTGCTCCTGTGGCTTCCAAGCAATAGCCAATGTCTAACACAGCCATTTCTGTTCATGCAGGCTATAGTTCCACGAATTTTTGGCCATGAAGCATCCGGGTAACTCCTACATCTTTTTCACTTTTAATTTAAACAAATAAGGTCTTGCAGACTTGCCACAGTTATACGAATTCTTTATGAAATTTATGAGTTTCCAACACAGTTATACAAATTCTTTAGGAATAATTACTTGAAATATTGGTTTAATTCGAAACTCCAAGAAATTGAATTATTCATTAGAAGGCAAACATTTGGTGAGATTTCAAGATAAATCATTTCTCTTTACACCTTCGTGGCAAGACGGGTGAGAGTCATAATCAATCAGTTGGACCAAGGCACAGAAATTTGGAGATTTTTTCCTCTTGTGCTATGTTGTCCATGAGATACACAGCAGTATTATGTTGGCTAATAAGAATTAAATCAGAGTGAGCAAGATTTAAAAATATGATGGAATCATTTGTTGTCTTTTGTAGGATTGTTGAGAGTGTGGGACCAGGGGTCACCGAATTCAAAGAGGGAGACCATGTGCTTACGGTATTCATTGGAGAATGCAAGACGTGCAGACAGTGTAAATCTGGTAAAAGCAACACATGTGAAGTTCTGGGGTTGGAAAGGAGAGGAGTGATGCACAGTGATCAGAAGACACGTTTCTCAATTAAAGGAAAGCCCGTTTACCATTATTGTGCCGTTTCAAGTTTCAGCGAGTATACTGTGGTGCATTCTGGATGTGCTGTCAAAGTAAGCTCAATTGCACCTCTGGAGAAAATATGCCTTCTGAGTTGTGGACTAGCTGCAGGTAAGATTACAAGCTGTGATTTAGACATTTGTTCATATGCTGCATGGTCTGTTTTGAGTCTAGAATGTTTCAATCATTTGTTGAGGACAGAAATTTCAGTCACTAAACAAAATGAGCCTACCTGATAGTATAATTTCCCTTACAAGAATGATATTAGATTCAAAATGTAACTACTTAAAATGTTTGCTCTCT